>VZSG01000031.1:814547-873138 GCA_013398315.1 Nothoprocta pentlandii
TCTTTCTTTCTTTCTTTCTTTCTTTCTTTCTTTCTTTCTTTCTTTCTTTCTTTCTTTCTTTCTTTCTTTCTTTCTTTCTTTCTTTTCTTTTTTTTTTTTTTTTAAGAAATAAATGCTGAAATGCTGACTCTTCCTTCCCCTCCTGTTCTGGAGCTAAAACAGCTGGCAGCAGTGTTTAAACATGGTTCCAGTTAAGCCAGTTTTGGAAAGCAGTTTGGGAAGCCAGAATGGAGTAAGGCCAAGTCACATTGGAGTTATGTTTCAAAACCTAATTCTAAGCTAAAATTGTAGCCCTAGTGAAGAAGATTCATATAAAACAAATAAAATATTTTTTTCCTTCTCCTCTCCTCTTTTTTTTATGTTTTCCTTTTCTGGTTAGTCTAACTTAAACTGTGCTGAAGCTTTTCATGAATCTTAAACTGCTTCTGCCTGAGCCTCAACCACTGTGGATATGAAATTACAGAGCTAACTCATTCTATGAGAAATAGCTTTTTAATTGTGTCATTTGGTAAAATTTCACTTGCCTTAAAAGTTAAGTGTACGGAGCCAGGAATTGTTTGTTTTTACTCTGTTATTTCTTGCAAAATACTGTGATTAAAAGCTGTTTCCATCTCCCTTGAAACTTTCTACAGACAAAGATACTTTCAGCTGCTTTGCTTTATCTGCTGTTGACTTTAAAAATGCAACTTGCAATATAAAAAGGTAACTGCAGGATATTATTTTTAAAGTTTGTATAAATGTGATTGTGCATCTTTTTTTTCCCACAGTGAAAATGTCTAGACTTTTCTGAACCTTTGTAAAGCTGTTATCCAGACAAATTAGTTCCATGAACATGAACCACATCAGCCTCAGGAATTATCCAAATAGATGAGGTCACTAAATTATTTTACTTTCAGCTATAGTACAGATTTCTGCTCATAATCTGAGAAGCTGGGAGATAGGGAAAGAAAATTATTCATTAGCTACAGACCAACTCTTTGTTGTTGTTGTTGTTGTTGTTGTTGTTGTTGTCGTCTTTTTGTTCTACAGGAAGATTTTCAGTTGATCTGAGTGCTCAGAATACTGTCCCCAGTAGAAGGGACATTCTGTTGCATAATAATCCCTCCGGGTGCATGGATTGATATATGCCATGAGGAATAACTAGTGGCTAAAGTCTAAAACCAAGCACACCAGTAACTGCCCGTGTAATACCCAGTTATAGGGTTAGGGAGATGCTCTGTTAATTTTATTTGGGTAGAGGGTGTCCAAACTGGCCCTGGCAGTTTTATGCAGTTTTGGGATGCATACCCCCAAATTAACTCCTTCATATCCAGCATTTCTCATCTGTTTCGCTTTCTACTTTTCAAATAGGCTCTTACCCAACACATGCCCACTGCTTGTGCTTTCTTTGTATGCCATGTTCTCAGTTTAATAACCTTGGAGCAAATAAATCCTGTGAAGGTTATTCCTATTCATTCAGAGTGCATATATTCTCTTCTGTACAAGTTTCTCAGAATGTGCTTTATTTTAGTTCCTGGTAGTCATCACTGTGAACATTGCTTTGGTTGGCTTTTTGTCCTTTGTGGGGGAAAGAGGAGAAAACAAAAGGTACTATGAATAAATTTGAGTTAAGCGACATTTTAGGAATCACCAGACTCAGATTTGTAACAATTTCCCCATTGAATAAAACTATTGCATTTTATTTATGTGCTTTCTTTGAAGAGAATATTTTAACAGAATGCAAATTCCATTGCATGAAATAGTTTTCTAAGGTGTTTTTTCAAAGCCTGCATTATACATATTTAGGAATTCTTAGAATGAAAAGGAGTATGAAATTGCTTTAACTCTTGAAGGAACAATGATACTGTCATCACATTCCTCATCCCAGTGTGTATTTGCTGGTGAAAGGCATGCAGTTATAGCCTGTGCTTTCTCAGGAACATTTTCTGCCTTTTTGGCTGATTTATATCTCAGTCACAGCAAAATTTCTAATGTCAACTACTTATATTGCTATCACAGCACAGAGCAATGTTACATTGCTAAACAAAAAAAATAAATAAAGGATTGTGCATTTTGAAGGAGTAATTTTTAGGTCCTTAAAATTTCCTTCATCTGCTTGCTCTCTGACTTGTGTAGCTCTACTCTAGTTTTTCTCCTTTTTCCGTGTTTTGTTTTAATAATTCATCTGTTCCAGGTAGACCATTGGACTCCAGTGCTAAAGCCCACTCATGCCCTTGAGCATAAAAATGCCTACATTTTTATATTCTGGACAATCTACACTGTTCCTTGCTCTAAAAAATTGTTTCAGAAGCATCATAAATATTCCTGTCTGTTCCATAGTTACATCCTGTTCAGGCTGATTTTGTTATTCTTATCAGAGCTACCATTAGAGCTTTAAGGTGAACTCTGAAGATCTAATGCTTCAGAGATTTTTTTAAAATTTCTCTTTATTTTCAGGAATTTCAGAGTAACTGAAATATATTTGTTGTTGCCCTGTGCACTCTTGGCCATCATATTAAAAAAAAAAAATCCCTAGTTAATTTTCAGCCATACTTGTCAAGCAGAATAAATTGTCTTGAAAATTTCCCAAATCAAAACTATTTATTATGTATGACTAGAAAAATACCTCTTTCATTTTTCAACTTCAACTCTTGGAGTTTTCAACAATCTCTTTCTTTCAACACCGTGTCAACAAGAGGCTGTTAATCTGTCAGCATTTAGATAGACCATCATTAAGAATTAGGAGAGTAAGGATGACCAGGACTGTGTGGCACTACTGGAAAATTTCACATGAGCCACTCCTCACGCAGAGGTAGAGCCACTGCCTTCCCACGTGGAAAGCAAATACAGGCAGATACATTTCCATTAGTATCTGCAGTGCTAGAGCAAAGTATCAGATTTCATGAATGTTATCTTCTGCTTTAGAGTTTTATACTTATGGGCTTTTCGGAAAGGAGGGAGGGAAATTCCTGCCTAAACCTGAAGAAAAAATGACATTAGTTACATGCGGATCACATGGCACATTTTCAAGTCCATTTTTTTTTTTCCTTTTTCCCTCATGATACCAGGAAATTCTTCTGCATATATAATAAATTATTAAAACTGCATTTGATGAACACCAAAGATACATCTAATTCAGACACCACTGAAATGTTGTGAATTGCATGGAGAATCATGCTTAGGCCAAAGAATCCAAAGGAGTATTTGGCCTCCCTCCTGTCCTTTTAGCACATACAGACTGCCTGACTGATTGTTACTGTCTTTCTACTAAAATATGGATAGTGTTTTGAGTTAGCTTGATGCTAGTCATTGTTTCCTTTGTGTCTTATTTGAGAGGGCAATATCAATTTTGGGAAACTGGAAGTACTTAGATTACTTTGACCTGTCATTTCAGTGGATTTCAGTGGAGAAACAAAGATTTATGACTGTTTTTTCTTCTCTTATCATCAAAGTACTCCTAAATAGTTTTTCATTTTATGTAGGTGTTTAGGTTTTTTTTTTAACTAAGCCAAAGAACTCCTAGCTTAAAACTGTAAGCAATTTTTAAAAAAAAATGGTTTTGAGGACATTTCAAACCATGTCTCAGATGTAGTTTCTTTTTTGATGAGTTGCCCAGATTTCACTCACTCTAATAGAGCACTCTAAATTTAAGCAAGACTGTTAGAAGATCCTTTTTTTCTATTTCTTTTGAGGTAAGTTTTATTCTTGAAATGAATGCTTAAAACTGATGATTCTGACATACTGTGTTATGTAGTCGCCTTTGATATTCCAGTCTATAGAGAAAAATGTCTGCACATAGGAATTATTTTACTTGAACAAACTTTCAAATTCATTAAAATGCTCACAGGATTGCTTTAACCTGCTGAAATAGATGGAACTCTACTGCTTTTTGAAGAACACTCATCAGACCACCTTTGTCTTCTGGATTTTTCGCAAGATCAACCCAATTCCAGTTTATTATTCATTCAACAGTAATACATTTCCTGGCAGCTCTCAGTACCTGCCAAAAGACATTTATCGGAAGATTACAACCAAGTGTTTCTTGGGTCTAATTTTATTAATGATGCATCCAGTTCACTTTTCGTGTTCCAAGATGGGCTTTTGCACCAACTAATGATGTGTCTGAAACTTATTATAGGCAATTATTGATATTGTTTGTGCACCACCTTTAAAAAGCAAACTAAATATTTCAATAGGTAAGTTAGATAGGTAAGCATGCTATTTCAGTGCTAGAGGAGCCATGTTTTCAAGAGAGACTCTAGTCAAAGGGAAGGATATTGGAGTGAAGAAGACGTTTATCCTTACTGGTGAGTTGTTTAGCATTTAAACAAGCTTGCAATGCTTTTTGTTTATGCATTTTGCACCTTTTGACTTCATTTTATACAACAGAAATTACAGTGGAAAAATTGCAGTCTTCCTAAGTCCATTATATTATTTTTCACTGATGAAGTAGGACAATTAAAGCTTTATGTTTAAAGGAGAAGTATGTAATTACTCTGTGTGCCAAAAATTTATTTCAGTATGAAAACTTCAAAATTTACAAGTGATACTAATCTATTAATCGGATTTATCTGGAAAGAGAAATTGGTGAAACAGTCATCCCGTACTATTAAGGGAAAATGATATTATTTTGGAATTAGAACATTTCAGATTTAGATAATTTCTATGACATTTTGCCAAGTTTTGCTGACTCAGAACAGTGAGTATCCTAATCACTGCCTTAAACAAGCAGGAATTAGAAGTGAGGTGCTTTTTTTCCCAAGCTATCAGTAAGATTTCCTGACTATAATTTCCAGTGAGGTTATCCTGGATAGTTGCATTTCAACTAGCAACACGTTTTCAGGATTTGGCCCGTGGGATACGGAACCTGTCAACCTTTCTCCCTTAAGCAAGAAAGGAGAGGTCTGTGCCAGACCCCCTGTGGCACACACAGGCACTTGGGACTCAAGTTACTGCCCTTGCCTGCAAAGCTCATGAGAAAGTGAGGGAGGAGGACAGATCTGTTGGATCACTGAGCCAAAAACCAAATAAGAGATATGAGTGTGCTTGATGTTCTCTGCTGCTAATGTTCAATGATCATTGGTCAGAGGAGGATGTTTAAAGGACTTCATAGTTACCTCTGTGACTTCCCTTGCCCTTCCTGGTAGAAGCTGGGCACGCTCTTCAGCATCCTCAAGCTGTGGCAAAGGGAGAAAGCGGCTGAAGGCAGGGAGTGATGCAAAATGTTTAACAAGATGTTCAGTGAAATGGAGTTAAAAGTTATAAATTCATGGCTTTTCTGTAGGACCAATGGAGCAAAACTGGAAGACTGGATTACATTATATTACATTAAATCTTCATCTGGGAGAAGAGATGGGCTGTTTCATCACTTTCTGGTTACTACCTGACCTGAACTGTCCTGAAACCGCCATTGTCAGGATTTGTTGTAGCTAGCACATTGGTTGGCACTGCAAGAATTTTACTGCAGGCAACATTTGTATAGCTCATCCCTCCATGCCACTTAGTTTATAGGTACAATAAATGCAATTTAATGTTCAGATGCTTGGTAATTTTTACAAACAGGACATAGAAAAAACTGCTAAATTGCTGGGTTTTTTAATACCCTCCAGGCAACTTATATTAGAAATAAAGTTCTAAGTGAGGAACCCCCATGGTGCTTGAAATGCAGCTGAGCACATGCATGCACGCAGGCTGCGCTTTCTCTGGGGTGTCTGTCATCCACGTGTCATTTAATATGTCCAGAGTGCTCATCCCTGTACGAACCCGCATTTGCTCTGTCCTGCACGCCCTGCTGAAATAGCCCTGCTGCTCTTGCCAGTCGTGGTCAGGGTCTGTGCGAGGAGGAGCTCCGGTTTCCTCAGGCAGGACCGCGGGGCCTCCAGCCGCTTGCAGGCGGCCGGCTCTGCCTGGCTCCGGGAGCAGCAGCCTTCGCTGTCCGGGTGCCTGGGATTTGCACGAGAGCCGGAGGAGGGAGCACCACCTGCATCCTTGCCGAGTCCCGGGAAGGCTGCCCCCCTGGGACGCTGCCCACGGCCCTCACTCGGCCACCTGGCAATCTGTGGTCAAGCCCCAGTGTGCGATAGGTCAGTGCTGGTTTCTGCTGGGTCTTAAAGTCGTGTTTAACCTGTGAGGTGGCACGTGCAGTCAAGCTATTTATTGACTTGCTTCAAAAGTCCTGAGAAAGTTGAAAACCTTCTCAGAAAGTTGTGCAGCTGAACATTATAGTGCTCTTCAAGCTCTGTTGGTGATACATTAGATATAGTAGTGCTATTTAAAGCCAAGACTGAAAAGGGAACTCTGTCATTAGTTGCCTCAGTTATAAATAGTGTTGGATACTAAGATTTATATGGTCTTGACGTAGATAGTATGTATTCCCAGTGTCTGGCATGACTGTCCATGCTTAATGCCAAAGGGTAACATTCTGTAATGGGGTTGCTATAGAGACTTTACAGACTTCTTGTATGGAGGACTTCATAGTTGAAAAAGTGTTTGATTCTGCAGACTGCAAAGCCCCCCGAGGAAAGGCTGAGTGGTTTTAGCACCCCTTAACTTCAGAGAAAATAATGCTGTTTAACACTTCCAGGTTTAACCTCGTAGACAGAGCTCTATTTCATGTGAACTAGCTATCCCTGCTTATGCTGCTTAGTACAGTTTTGATCTGTGAGCCTAACAAGGAAGCCATTGCACCTACCACACTGGTTCTAGTGGACCTCAAAGGATCTGCCCAGGGTGTTAAACATATCAGAGAATTACATTTTCACTATGGGGGAATGGAAGCAGAACATTTCTGTGACTTAGCATTAAAAGATCTTACAAATTCAGTGATAAATCCCACCTTAAATACTTTGCAATTATTTCAGGGCAGTATTTGTCAGCTAAGGAGATTTGTCAAAACCTTTATGTAAGACTTATCTTAAACTAATTTGTGTTTGACTTAAGATAAATGAAATATGTGAATTCAGTCAATCCAGCTGCCAGATCTATGTTAGCAGGAAAAAGAAAATGTACCTTTTAAAAAGTGTTTTAATAAATAGATAATTAACACATACTTAATTAGATGTTCCATTCTGAACGAGTTGTGAGACTGTGATAGCTGACCTAATTCTTACACTGACATTAGTTGTATTTTTCAAATAATATTTTAATGAAAGAATACTCCTTGTTCATGAATCTCTGATTTTATCCTGCAACAAGAAAACTAACCAGGTAGACAAAAGCAGCAGTGAAAAAGTATCTGCTAGGTCTGAATCTTTAAAAACACTTAGGGTGCATTATATGAAAGTCATTTATTAAAAAAAAAATGCCTAATTCCAACAAAGAAAAACAGAAAAAGTTCTCATGCAAGGAGAACTTTACACATAGTAATGTCCCTAAGCAGGAATGCCTGACGTTGAAATAACTTTTAGCAAACCATGGACTGAGGACAGAAAAGGAGGGAGAAATGAGGTGATTAATCTTTTTTTTTTTTTGCTGAATTTCCATTTTCCATTTTCACACCACTAAATTATATTACTTCTTGTGCTGGTGAACTGTTTCCCAAAGGAGTACACAGGTGAAACCTTTCCAGAAATAATGCAGATTTTTACAAATATCAGAACCCACCTCGAGTTCAGGCAGCTAAAAGGGTCCCCGTGATTTTTACTTTAAAATCAGTAGCTAAGCCAACCTTTGGGAATGACCAACTTCATGCCAAACAAAACAGTTTGCAGCAGGAAAAGGCTTGAGATCTATTTTTATCCATAAGCCATTATTCTTATCTTCCTTTTAATATAGAAAACAGAATCTTGCATTATATTTGTAATGGTAACACCATTTTAATAGCTCATCAGGGCTTTTTCACTATTTTCTGAAGAGAGTAAAATAGATGGAGTTGATCTGATTTAGACTTTAAGAGGCTTTTGCTAATATCTTGCACAAGAAGCTGTTATGGAAACTTAGTAACTATGGGGTGAGAGGTAAAACCCTGTTACTGATTAAAAACAACTTAAGACAGAGTAAATAAAAACAGCAACCTTCATATCATTTTAGCATGTACTTTCCAGCATAGAAAATGATCTTTAGTGGAAAACCTCAGAAATGAAGAAGAAATTAAGATAATAGAAAGTTTCTATTAGGTTGGGTTATGTGGGATTGGATATGAAAACTGGATTTTTGTTAAAGATGCCCATTCTAAAGTTTTTCTTTTTTGATATAGGGAAAATATAGTACTCAATCTTTTCTAACTGAATGACTCAAAGTACTGAAAGACCTTTAAAACAAATAGAACTAAAAATCCTCCCCGAACAGTAAAAAGTGCCCAAAAACTCAGAACAGACACAATTTGGGTGAAGGAAAAAAAAGAGTAAGTGAAAGGATGCCAGCCATATATTACAGAAGGACAAGGAAATTAATTTTTAATCTGTTAATGTAGGTTGTGGAGAAAATGATAACTAGATCAAAGCAACCTTAAAAAACATACAAAGAACACATTCAGAATATGCTCCCTTTGCAATTAATGATACAACTTACAAAGTTGAACCACTATGCAGTTAAAAACCTTAGCAATTTTGTTTTCACTTTTTGAGATTTAAGTACTATTTTAAAATAGCGTTTGCATTAACATAAGCTAGGAATATTAATGTGACATGCATTTAATTACCCATTTGAGTTGCCCTTAGAAGAGAAAACATATGCTCAGTAGTATGTTGCCACATACTTGGCCTAAGTCTCCACCTTGGACTGTTGTCAGAAGTGATATAATCCTGATAACAGGGGTAAACACTTCACGTAACCGTGTTTCTCTGGGCAGTTCCATATCCTAAACCCAGTAACGTTTTGCTCTCACTGAAAGGCTGTTTTTGTCTTCCTGCATCTGCTTAAGAAGCATCCTTGCAGCTTGGCTGGCTCCTGGGCACTCACTCCTGCTCCTTGACGAGATGCAGCCGGGACCCGTGTCGGGCGCTCCTGTCCCAGGGCTCCCTTTCAGGTTGGCAGAACATGGCATCACACTTGATTTTCATTTACACATCAAGCGTTACTCTTCACTTTGGCTTTTTGGGCTCTTCTTTTTATGCATTGCAATCTTTTCTCTCTCAACTTGCTATTTATATGTATGCTATTATTCAAGTCATGGATTTGAGCCAAAAAAACACATGTATAGTTTTGGGATTTTTTTTAGAATATGGCTTTAAATAGTTACGTTCCTTCTCCACAGCTTCTCCAAAACTGATTGTAGACTTGAGGACAGCTCTAAGAGTGAACACTACGAACAGTTCCTTTAGATCCCTTGAGAATATTTAGAATTCAGCAAATTATACTTGGTAACTGCTTGGAACTTGCTTAATATCAGATTAAATTACTCACTACAGGATCAAAATACCTAGTAGGAATTTGTAATAGTAGTAATGCAATCCTTCTTACATCTGAAATGCAGGTTAGCAAATTTTGGTTTTGTGCTTATATTAGTCTAGTAGTATACAATTATTTTTATGAGGATATATTACGTTTCTTTTAAAGAAAGATAAGATTTGGGTATTATACTTACTTAATACAAAATGAAAGAATTATCAAAATTGAGAGAATTGTTAAGAGATGACTTTATTATCTATACTAAATTCTGTAGGAACTAATTTTAGTAATATGCTTAAACCATGAAAAGCATTCTGAAAAGCTGAAAAGCTGAAAAGCATTAGTGAAGGGATAGCCCTTTTTAAGTGTAGAATTGTAATTTATTTTCATTGAAAATGATTCATAACATTTTAGAGTTAGTTAATATTACTGTAGAGCTTTATAAAGATTCTTTACTCTTACACCCTTATGCTTTTCTAATTTAGATTAGCAGACAAATTGCAGTGATTATTTTCTTTGTAAGAAACTGGGTGTCTATTTTTATATATAAATAACATATAGATTTGTTTTTCTTGATACTATGAAGACTAAATCAAGGTACAAAACTTGTGGGAATCTATATCTATGCTCACAGGTCTCTGCTAGTTAGACTCTCATCTTTTTAAATTTTATTTTTCTCTGAATCTGGTACAATTCTATGAATTTATGTTTTTCAGACATATAGCTAGAAATATCCTGGCCAGATCTATTTGCCTTCCTTGTTAGAGCTCTTTAACATGGTTTTATCTGCAGCTGAAAATCAAAACCCTTTTTGTTAAAAGCTACTCCAGTTACACTCTTTTTCTACTATTTTACTATTTGTTTATCCCTCGGATTGTGTAACTTTACAAAATTGACTCATGGTAGCTAAACCAGCCACCTTTGAATACTTTGAATAAGTGGATGAATGCTAATGAATGGATGAATACAAGTCCATCTTTAATCCTGTGAGTTTCACACAGCCCGTACAAACCCTGTCATAATTTTCCCTCGTGAGTGTCAAGAGTTGCAGGTGTTACAGTTGACTGCAAAGCGCTGGTGTCCGGGGCTCGGCAGCTCACGTTAGCCAGAGCGCTGTCAGGGGTTGTAATGGTTGACTTAGGCCCCAGTGCTGCAAGCACTTTTGTTCATATTTAACTTTTTTTATGTAATATGGGTAGCTGAAAGGGCAAGCACATGGATACACTTTTGCAAACTTAGAGAGCCTTTGGTTATTTAAAACTCTGCAGCTTTTGGCCTGTGACTGCTGAGTTCTGAGAGGTTAAAGCTATGAAAGAAATCAGTCAACAGCAAAAAAGCTTCTCATCGAACATGATTTGTCATTTGGGCTCCTACTGTATTTCACTTGTCTGTGGAAGTGTTTCTTTCACAAATAAGTTGGGATTTAGGTTTTTTTTTTTTTAATTCTAACCATTCCTTAGGCATATTTTTTTCATAATGCAGAGAAATAATGTTTACACACCTTTGATGCAATAGCAGAAATGATGAAAAGGAACCTTCCATAGGAAAACCAAAAAAGTTGAGTCCGTAAGTGAAAATATACTGGTCACTCAAGTGGGCTAGAGAGCATTTGTTAAGTATGTTCCATACGTAAAAGACTTAGATATGTAAATGGTGTTTGGAATATTATAAGTAGTTAGGGAAGAGAACTGCGTCCTAGTAGAGTCTATAGCGCTTGTCTACCCTGGTGACTTGGGTCATCAATACCTTGGCCTCTGAGCTGTGGTCTCCCCGCAGAAGTGACGTGGGGGCCGAGGGGATGGATCACAGCTCCCTTTTGGAGAGCTCGAGTTATCCCTGGTGAGGGGAGAGCTGCGTGCAGTGTTGCAGAGACCATTGCCAGCACAGGTGCGTGTGCTCAGCCTGGCCCAAAGGGCTCAGCTTCGGTGTCCTGCCATTAGTCTCTGTGTCTCCACGTGCCCCCACGCTTAGGCCACCGCGTCGCACTGGGGTGTGCAGACCTACCTGCGGGCTCAGCCTGTGCGAATGAGCACCTAAGGGAAAACGGGTGCACGAGCCTGTTTCTGAGCATCCACAGGACACGTGGTCCAAACACTCCATAGCGCGGATGTGCTGACGTGCCCCCCAGTGCTCCAGATGCAAGTCGTTCCTTTGGCCAATGTGCACCATGCCGGGCGCCAGGGTCTGCGGTGGGTTTGAAGGCCTTTTTTATCGTGGATATAGCTGTATGCTACTACCCCCACATGGCTTTTAAGACAGTCACCTGAACCACAGCAATGCGGTGTTTTTACCCCTCTTTATAAAAATCTATGAATCCATGAGTATTATCAGGGATGAATGGTATGTCAGATGCAGCTGGTGGCTCTGCAAAATCCAGAAAGTCCACCTGAGAGTGGAGCTCTGGCCCCGCTCGTGTCACTGGGATCTGTGCTATTGATTTAAAGAATACATATTGAATTGAAGAATATGCACACCCTCTGAAGCATAACTTCAGAATGACAAATCTCTGCTATAGCAGGGCCAAGAATAAAAACAAAGAGAAGCAAGAAGAAAAGAGGAATCCAGTTAATACTATACCTGACTTACCATAATCTTTTTTTTATGGTATTTTCCATACAAGGCAGATCTTCCTCTAAAGGGGC
This sequence comes from Nothoprocta pentlandii, assembly GCA_013398315.1. Taxonomy (NCBI): domain Eukaryota; kingdom Metazoa; phylum Chordata; class Aves; order Tinamiformes; family Tinamidae; genus Nothoprocta; species Nothoprocta pentlandii. Next base: position 826,496 of record VZSG01000031.1, read on the forward strand.
AATCAGAGAGGATTTGTTTCCTCACATTTAGAAATAATGGCCCCAAAAATTTGTAGAGGTCATAATTACACAGCTCAATTATGCCTCATCTGTTGGTTTTCAGTGAGTATATTTTTTTTCAAAATCTAATGACTTCATAGTACATATGTACTAGATTGTTTTATGTTTTAAAGTAGATATAACATCTAAATAAGAGCATTGTATTGTACATAGTGGCACTTGCAGTTAAATGTAAACTAGAGAAAAGATTTTTTTGGTTACATTTCAATTTTGTTTGGGGAGTAATTTGCCTAAGAGGTATACAGTTGTGTTCTAATGTGGAATTATTTTTCTTCTCAATTGTTCACTGAACAAATGGAGAGAATGCCAGAGATTGCAGTGGATAGGGAAAAAAAAAGATATGGGGAACCAAAAAAAAAAAATCCATAAAACCTTTATTGTGGAAAAGTATGAACAGTCCTCATCTTGTTTTGTGTTTGCTTATTGCTAGTAAAGAAAGAGTCATTATTTTGTAGCTCAAATGTCTTCCTATTTTGTAGCTCAAAGCCCCTACTTTGAAGCAAGGCCTGACTCCAATGATATAAGTTGAAATTTTGCTATTGACTTACTGGGTCTGTATGTTTAATACCAAGAACCTGTTTGTTTTGCTTTGTGAATACGACAACATGCCTTTGATGACACTGTGTTAATTCTACACAGTGTGGAGGCTTTTAGAGTGTGTGCATGTAGAGTACAAACAGTTTGCATATAAGATCTCCATAGAGTATTTTATAGATATTTCGTAATTCCTATAGGAAGAGCTATGATTAGAGGGAATCAGTATGTCTACAGAAATGAATATGTATAATTAAAACTCTTCCTTGAGCTTGTTTTATTTTATTTGAAAAACAAAATAGAGTTTCCATTTTAAATTTGAGCCCATTCTCCTGTTGGTTGTCCATCTGTATCACCTGCATATTTTGCAGCTCGTATTTAAAAAGCAATTGCTAGTGGTTGTAAAAGAAACCCTACATTAGCATATTGGAATTAGATGCACGTGTCTTTTATAATCTGCATAATTCTAGTATCTAAGCTATAAGAAGCGTCAACTGCCCTATTTATTTTACCGAGTTAATATAAATTTCAAGCTTAAGCATAAAGCTGTGGAGCTTCAGCAGCAGCATCTTCTATAATCTCAAGTGGGTTCCCAGATCTTTCCAATCGCTAGAACTAAACCTGTCTGTGTATATGCCAAAACTTTCGAAGGCACTTCATGACAACCTATGCAATGATATGTATTTAAGTACATATATGGATATCTCTCTACAGATACAAAAATCTGTGACACATTGAAAAGCAGAAACATTTGCATGGCATAATGCTGCTGCACTCTGGGATGCTGTCTAAGATAAATTTTGGTGCTGCTCCCACGACCAGAAGATGAGGGAATTTGCTAAGGTGCCCTAAAAATCTATGCACAGTTTGGATAGTGAGGTTTGGATATGAATATTTGACATCATTTGCTTTAAAAGTTCTTTCTGTGAAATGTTTTAGGTCTTTGTTGCTTTTGCAACAAGCTGTCTATATTTATTTACTATTATATAGTTATAAAGCCCCTTGGGAATTACTCACCTGCAGTACTGGTCTCAAGGTGATACCACGGACAGCAATTCCAGCTGCAGGTGTGACAGGGAGCACTTTGTGAACAAATTCAGAGAGCAGCCCTGTACAGTTACATCATCATGAACGTTGTGAGGGGTGACCAGAAAGCCATCAAAGTGAAACACTCACTGCAGGATGCTCTCACACTTGGGTTTTCTGTGGGGAGAGCCTGGACAGACACTGTGGGGAAGGTAGCCCAAGCAAAGTAGCTCTTGGAAGTCAAGTAGAAGGGCCTGTGTATTCAGAAGCTTATGAAGAACTATTTTTTTTTCAAAATGTCAGAGATGCTTTTCCCAGTCTGTAAGGTATATTAGCAAGCAAATTAAGCAATAAATTGCTTAATTTTGCATTAACAACTATTTGTAATGCATCTTCATGGTTGGAAATGATTCACAATTGACCTTCATGAAGTTAACTAAAATCCAAACAAATAATTATCCAAGACCTGGAAAGCTTTCAAGTGGTTCATGGACTTCTTAGAGGATGATGAATTGGAGAAAAAAACACCTAGGTATTGTCATGGGTCAGAGTGATGCTGCTTAAGAACAATTTCTGGGTATTTCCACACAAGAAACGCTGTTTAACAGCTAGCCTCTCCTAACTTAATTTCTCCTTGTTTGCTGTCTTCTGACAGGGTATTTCTCAAGCTAAATAGCAAAGAAGAACATGAGAGGAGGAAGCTGATAATTGACTTTTGGCAATTAGGCCTGAAATGCAGAGGAAATGCCTGAAACTCAGGCAGTAACATGAGATTGCTGGAAAATAGAGCTATGAGAAGAAGGAGATTCCCTCAACTTCAGAAGGGGTGAAGGCCTATTTGGAAAAATGATAGAGTTCATATTTAATGGGGATATTCTGCTCCCCATGAGGAGCAACTTGAGTGCTGGTATCACTAGCACTTTAATGAACAAGCTCTTTTCTTTCTCTACACTTTTTTGCACTTTCAGAAGGGAATAGCGTTGGATAAGATATGTCACCTGTGCTCCTAGTCCTAGCCCTGTGGAGCACTCTTTTTAAAGGCTTTCTCTTCGGGATGAGAGCAGCTAAGGAGAGGTTGTATTTGTCATTTGTGTGTGGCCATAAGATGTAGGATTTTTCCAGGGAAATGAAGGAATAGCCTTCTGTGTTCCTTCAACAGTGGCAGGCTGCACTTGGGGAAAGCTGAAAGTTGAGAGCAAGTTGCAGAGACATAGTCCTTATGTTTTTCTCCGTTTTACTGGCATATTTTCTTAAGAAAGGTCTTTTAATGAAGAGAAGCAATACGGCTTTTCCCAGCAAGGCTCATATTTCACAAGTGTTTTAAGAGAAACAATATGCTGTGAATAATGTAGACTGGAAATACTACTACATGTTTGGGGTGGGTTTGTCTGCCATTGGAAGTAATAAAAATACAGCTGTATGTTATTCATTGGGGTTTAGTTTATTCTGGAAGCTAGTTTTTAAGAAACTGAGGTTTATTTATTGGCCGTGTCACAGGAGTGTTTGGACTATCCTAATTCCCATCTTAAGCATTTTTACCTTTCAAGACATATAAAGGAGAACTAGCTATACTGTGTGTTCACCACAGTTCAGCAGAGCTGGGGAATGGTATCTGTAAATACACTCCGTTCTGTGTTGTTTCTAGACACAACAGTACTTCTCAGATGATTTCTATTCTTCTAAAAATTACTCTGCAAAAACATTTTACTGCTGTGTTGTTGGGCTGTAGTCTCAAGGATTCGCTTTGCAAAGTATCTTTTAATATACTCCGAAACCAGAGGATTTATTGCAAGGGCAACAAATGTGAAAGCTGGGAAAACTGAGCTTTCACACTGGGAGACACAGTTTGATGTCCCAGATTTTTTTTTCTGTTTATTCTTTTGTTTAAATTCATGTGTTCAAAAGGAAAGAGCCTCCTGCGGATGCCCGGGGGACACCTTCACAGCAGCCGCGTTGCGCAGGTGAGCACGTGGCCTTGCTTAAATGCAGAAAATGGCATTCGAGGTGGATTTCATGCTGTGGAGAGGGTGGGTATGATTTATCGGAACAGCAGCAAGACTGGTCCCTGCCCACCTTGGCTGGGCAAATAGCCGGGCAGCTTGGAGCCTTCCAATCACCTGGCGCAGCGGAGCCTCCACCCCCTGCGCCGCAGCCGCGCTCGCACCACCTCCACTCTGCTTTTAAACAAATATTTAATAAAACCACTTTACTCTATTGCTCTTGCGTCTAGGACTGCGGACGCTGGGGACTCGAGAAGTTCGGGACGAAGAGAAGCGGGAGGCTGCCGAGCAGAAGCTGTGCCGGCTCAGATTTGTAAGCAAGCTTGCTGCTGAAAGAAGCCACCTGGAAGCAAGGTAGCTTGTCATCTGAAACGTTAGCCTCCAAACGTGCCTTTGGAGCAGCCAGACCTGTGGCACGCAGGGTTAACTTCAGGGTACTTTACAGCACTGCTGTAGCTCTGACTAAATGCAAAATCATGTAATGCTGTAGTTGTTGTCATTTGTGCTTTCCTTCTTGGGCTAACTCTCATTTATTTCTTCTTTTTGGGGGCGAATCTTTCCTTTTCCATCTCCAACAGGTGTTGTTTTCTAATCAGGAGAGGGATAAGGATCATTTAAATATATCACTTTAAATATGCCACCATATTACAAACTCTGAGAAAGTCCTGGGCACAGCATCAACTTTTATGGCAACACAAAGTTGCAGTTCGTCTAAAATCATGTATTGTGTGAGCTTGTATGTACACACGTGGGATCACAGCCTATATGCAATTGTGCTTAAACGCCGAGCTGAATTTTTACCTTTCATGTATTATTGCACTTGCTCTAATCAATGATAATGAAACTTTGATTTAGGCTATTACATTTATTTCAGATCAAATACGTTTTTTTTCCTAAATTCTGCAGTTGGAAAATATAAAATGCTGAGAGATGTATACAGTTTTTTTTTTTCAGGAAACTGAAACTGAAGAAAGAATTTTTACTTTAATCTCTATATAATGTATATATTTCCCATTGTGAATATGATGCAGGCTTGTTGAAGACTTTAAAATATTTTCTCCATAATTTGTGTGCTTAATATGCATAAGCATAATTTGTGCTTTGTGTCTTTAGAATATAAAGTACTCCATCTTACAGTTATAATATGATATATAATATGGGATAAAAAAAATACCTAATTTAATGGGTAAGAAATAAAGCATCTTTGAACTACTTATGCTTCAGGAAACTGTAAATATACATACTGAGAATAATTTAACAACTTTCAGAATTTCTGTGTACTTTTATAACACTTTTTTTACACGTGTTAGATATCTTTTTCTTTTTGATTATATATTTTAATGGAAAAATTGGTATAAAATATTGAATTGCAACTGTAGCACAATGATAGTTTGATCAAAAGCTTTGTTTTTTCCACCTGCATCGAGGGTTTGATGAGTATTGATTTCAACTGAGGTCATATAATTTAATTCAAATATTATTTTTTAATAAAAGAGTGAAGTACAATACAAACTGTTTCTGCACTGTCAACATCTACCTACTGTTTGTGTATTGCTTTGCAGTAGGAGGCTTCAAGTTGTTGGATTTTTTAACATGGAAAATATTTATTTTGGAAAAATGGTAGGCTTCACGTAACTGAGAAGCAGTCAAAACAGTTGTAAAGATCAATAAAAACTTTGCACATGGAGGCTTTGCGCCTTGAATTGTGTATGTATTTATAGACTTTTTGCCACAAAACTTTTGCTCTGGAAGAGGCCATTAAATGTTCCTCATCATCCATTCGAATGGAAGCACTATAAGATAGGCCTAGTATGAATTGCAGGACTGAGCTCATCTTTTTAGATCAGCATTCAGATGAACAATGATCAAGCAGTAAATTACCTAGTCTAAGAGTTGCTAGGAAAGGTTGATAGGAAGAAGAAGGGTCTATCAGTAGCTAGAGAAAAAAAGACATCAAAGAGCAAGAGATTGGAGAAAAATGTGCTTGCTCAGGTATTCTGGCAACTATTGTAAATGTTCATGACAGGTGAGGAAGGTTTTATTATTAATATTATTAATATTATTAATATTAATAATATTTTATTTATGTTGAACGGGTCTGTCCACTTCTTCCCTTAGCCAAACTAAAATCTTCCTTTTTATTGCATGCTGCTAAAGGAATAAAACACTCAGTTATAATGTGCCCAGCATGGGCATTCTGGGGAGGCAGATGTGCAAAGAGGGCCTGGGCAGGACTGGAGAAACACTGAACAGTGGTCCTCAAGTCTAAGGCAGTTGGAGTTTCCCTTTCTTATGGAGAGCTGTTGGAGACATATTCCATTTTAGAGTGAATTCATATCTAAGGAAAGACTTTCCCCAGAAGAGACTGCAGAAGTGCTGTGACCCAGTGTCCACAGAGCAAGAGAGCCACCCGGTTTGTTTGTGACAAATGCCTCTGTAGAGCACATTGAAATGAGGTAGAGTTCAGGTTTGCATGCATAGGAGAAGCAATAGGTTGGATCTGCTCCTCTCATTATTCAGATATATCTGCATGCTGTTAATCAGTGCAAACACATTTTCCTTTTTGGTTTTGTATCACTGATTTCCTGTGCTTAAGCTCTGTAGTGCTCAGGATTGAATCCTTACTCTGTTTACATTCCATGGACAACTCTTCCCACTTTGACCGATTGTTACTTGCCTATCGTCCTTTGAGTCCAAAGACATGCAAGCATCTAATTCTGCCCTCAGGAACTAAGAGAAATGCCTCAGAAGCCCTGTGAGATCTGTCAGGGGCAACGTATTATGAGAGGATCATTTCCTTCTTCATTAACTGCCTAGTGTGTTACCAAAACCACCATTTCACAACCTGACAGGCATGCCTCTCTAAGAAGGCTCAGAGAAGAGCCAGTGCCAACAAGCTCTTCTGTGCCAGTGCTAGTAGCATGAACAACAGTAGAAGCCACAAGAGCTTGGTAGGAAAAAGACAGGTTTAGACCTCAGTGGTTAAGGGCAGAAGTAATGACAGAGGAGATGTTTATAGCATGGAGGTAGCAGAAAAGTACTGGGGACCGCTGGTCAAAAGGTAAGATACCATCTCTTGCCTATTCCTCTTCCTTTCCCTTGTTTATCTCTGCTGAAGATCAATGACGAGGAAAAGGTGAGGTTTTCTCTCTCATACAGGATTAGGAATAAGACTATTTTCAGGCGCGTTGTTTCAGTCACTACAAGTTTATCTAGGACAATGCTGCCACCAAAAGGCACACCCAGCTGTTACCTTGTTTGCTTCTGGGGGGTTAGTATTCGTGTGCAAGACATGCTGAGCCGTAGCACTACAAGAAGTTGTATTTCTGAGTCAGTACGCATTGGCCCAGTTTTTCTTTTGAGGAGAGTAATACATTGAATAATCTGTCTTAGAGGTGAGACCTTAAAAAAGACTAACTTTCTGCTGCGCTTTCCCCTCAAGAATGAAGTGATCAGTACTGGATCCTTTGCTTGTCACAGCAAAGTCTGAAACGGGGCCACATCTGAGGTAGCACATGTGAGAACAACTGTCAAAGTATTATTTTCCTGTTAGTGGAGCACCATCTGAATTATCATTTGGCAGACAAATCACCCCTTAAAAATGCCATGAGTCTGCATCATTGAAATTACTAATGGGAAGAGCATGGACTCTCAAGATCATTACTGCCTCTAGCTACGGGCTTCAGGCTGGCTATACCAGCATAGCAGCATGATGGTAGGTAGAGCTACAGAAGTGTCACTGTAATAAGAATCCAGTGGTCTTGGCCAACTACTACCCAGGACAGAGAAACCTGCAACTGACATAATAGGGTCCCTGATCCTGAGGCCAAAAGATTCTCTAAAGAATTCAGGAACTACAGTAGAGAATTTTGCCTGAAAGTCAATGTTGATTCTCCTCAGAAGAGCTTATGGATGTCTTCTGTCTTTGCCAACATTTATAACCTGCTAGTTTCAAACCTGTTGTGTGGAACCTCCTCAATGGGTGAAGTCTAGATAATCATAGGTAGATCCTTATTTCAGAGCCTGAAAGGACTGTCTAAGTTTTGGGAATTTCCCAGTTTTGCCTCATTCCTGTACTGTACTGTACTGTACTGTACTAGGGCAGCTGAGCGCCCTTCTGAGGGGCATTAAGGATCACTGCCCAAAGCTATTCAGTTCTGTTCGTGATCATTTTCTATTTCTCTTTCCCTGAGAGGAAATGGAGATGGCTTTTTACCAAGAATCTTCTTTAAAGAGAAATGCTACATGGCTGACCACACTTGAGGAATAGAGGGGAAGACATTTCTGCTGAGGATTTTTGAACACAGTCTTGCTGTCAGTATGACAGTTCTCTTACCTGTAACCCTGTATTGTCCTGAGATCTAATACTGGCAATAGTCAGATAACTCTCTTGATGCAAAACATTGGTGTAAGTAGTTTGGACTCTTGCAACTCTCTACAGAGGCTCTCTAGAGATACAGGAGAATCATCCCTCCTGGTAAGGAATCTATCAGCAGAATATATTCCTCTAAAAGAAACAGATTTAATTTCCTAGGAGAGTCCCACTTTACAGATCATGTGAGTGCAGATAGTGTTTGATATGGATTGCAAAGAAAACCTCAGAGGCCCAGGTATTTTAAGGCAAAGATTGAATATTAATGAAGAAATGACACTCAGAGCAGATGCAGGTTTTGAGGAGAGCAGCATGACAATCATGGTTTGATTGTTGGAGCTGGAGCTTCTAATTCTTACCAAACTGTTTCCTATAGTACAATCCAGTCAATGTGTTCACATACAGGTGTGTTCGACAGGCTTTACAATAAGGGTGTCTCTTTGGCACGTCTTTGTCCATGCAATTCCAGCATCCTGCCATGCAGTCAAGTTCTTTGAATCCCCGCTTAGCATGTTCTCTGAGGTGGGAAGCAGGGTGGCCATCACAGGAGGGAGGATCACCCCATGCCCGCTGGGCTTTGGGACACAAGTGGTCGGAAAAGCCGAGCTTGTGGGCATAAGCTGATTGCACCCTGCTGCAAGATGCATGTTCAGAATATCAAAGAACTTCAATGAGCGTGGGATGGGTGGTCATCCTAGCAGTTTTGTTAGATGTCTGTAAGGGACAGTTGTGTGGTTTTTCTTTTACAGATAATTTTGGGAAACACACTTGGTGTGGGAGGGCTTTAAACACTGTTTTAATCTGCTCTCAAGCAGTCTTTACTTAAGTGAATCCTAAAGGCAAAAAGCTTGTCATTTGAATCTAAAAGTAAATTGTGTTGATGACTCTATCAGAATGTTGTATTTTAAAACTTTTGCTATTTGTAGACTTGGATTTTAGTTGTTAAAAATGCTTATTTTAGGTTGGTGCTGATCCCTATCTTAAAACTACTTGGGATGTATGAGGTAATAGATGTCAGTTCTTATTCTGTTTTGGAGACGGCTAAGAAGAAGTCAATAGCAGTTAAACAGAAACAATTTGTTCTATTTTTGCAGCAGTAAGATAAACCTAAAGGTTATGGCTCATTTCCTAGAGAGATATTGTGCTAGGTATAAAATTAGGTATAGTGATTCCCTCCTGTTTCCTAGATAAAAAGTACATGTCAGCTTATTTAATGTCATGGAACACTGTCAATGTATTACTTACTTACTGTAATAAAATTCTTCATGCAAATATGCTACTTTAGTTGTTTCCACCAGTGGTTATGCTAGTTTTTGTGTATTAAAGTGATTTTTCTCTCTTTTCAGTGTTCTACATCCACCATGTTGCCCTGTGGACCAGCTCTGTCATTTGTCCGGTGCCTGGTGCGGAAGAAGAACGTCGGTGGTGAAAGCCTTGAAGACTCCAAGTTGTGCCGATGCTTGTCTACTCTGGACCTTATAGCACTGGGAGTAGGAAGTACTCTTGGTGCTGGTGTTTATGTCCTTGCTGGAGAAGTAGCCAAATCGGATTCCGGACCTAGCATCGTTTTGTCTTTCCTCATTGCTGCCCTAGCATCCGTGATGGCAGGGCTTTGCTATGCTGAGTTTGGTGCCCGTGTCCCCAAGACTGGTTCTGCATATTTGTATACTTACGTAACCGTTGGTGAACTATGGGCCTTTATCACTGGCTGGAATCTCATTTTGTCATATGTTATAGGTAAGCATAAGAACAAACGAAGCACTCAAGGGTTTCTAAGGCAGCAGATAAAACTATAGTATCTCACTTCAAGAAAGCCATGATGTTTAAGTATTACTGCATTACTATAACCTCATGCTAATTAAGTATATTAAAAAATGCAGTCTTATCATGTGATCCCATCAAAGTTGACTGGATCTGAATAAAATCAACATTTATATGTGGTATATTCAAATAACTAATTTAGTGCTTTGGCAGAGATGCCTCTATTTTATTTAAAACTGCTTTTTTCCAGAGGTAGCATGGCATGTTGGCCCAGTATCTACTATGGTATGTACAGGCATATCTATTTTTTTCATATATGCATAATTTTGGGACTGTTGCTCAAATCAGCACATTGATGGAGCATTATATTGAACTGTATTTAGTGATTAAATTTTAAACCTTCACTCTAGCAACATAGATATTTCCTAGTAATTTTTTTATCCAAATGGCAAAACCTCCCTTCTTCCATAAACTATTTTGTTACAATGCTTCAAACTGTTTATAATATGCCATGTTGTAAACAAATTATATAGAAATAATTTATGTGATATTTGGGAGCAAATGAGATATATTTTAGTTAGAGGATATATGTTATAATTCAACTAAGCACGTGATTTCTATAATATTAAAATTCATGGTCAAAAGCCTCGCTATTTTAATGTAAGTTTTGCTTTTTAAAATACAGGTAGCAGTATTTTTTTAAATAGAAGTAACTCTGTCCTATTGTATATGTGCGGAATCCTAAACTTGCATGTATTTTATGAAGGTACATCAAGTGTAGCAAGAGCCTGGAGTGGCACCTTTGATGAACTACTTGGAAAACAGATCGGCCATTTCTTCAGAACCTACTTCAAAATGAATTACTCCGGCCTAGCAGAGTATCCTGATTTCTTTGCCGTCTTCCTTGTATTGCTTTTGTCAGGTAAGGGAAACATGCATCTTGATGATTTTGATGTCGGGCTATAGAATGTTTCTTACAGGCAAGGAATAAATTCTTTTGAATAAGCAACAGCAAGAAAAAAATGATAAAATATAGTTTTTATTTTACCAAAAATACCTAGTAATTTTAGAGAGATCTGGATGCACATTTGGTATTGATGCAGCGGCCAAATTTTTATGTGTACCACTCTCTTCTATTGAGGTTGAGGCATTAAATAATCAGTTTGCACCGCAGAGATTGCCAGGTTGAGTCAGATACTGGCATATGTGAATGCAGCAAGGATAACACAAATAAGCAAGATAATTCCGCAAGGAGATTCATGGGTAGAATTTTTTCTACATACATGAATTTTATTTAAAAAAAAAGACTTTTAAAAAAATGTTTTTTAAAAATTTTCCTGTGATTCAGCAGTATTTAATGTTTCAAGTCAGAACATATTTTGAGAAATATCAATATTAACAGTCAGTGCTGGGGCCCTTAATGAACCTTTTAGTTTTTTTACATGTAAAGGAAGGGGAAAAACATTTTTCTTTTTGAAAACTGAAACCCCACAACTGAAATGTGAATGTAGATTCTGCCATCTTATATCTATTTTCTTCATCATCAGTGCTGTTTCCTAACATCAGACATTGAGTTTTCGTTTGTTGTTTGTCTTTTCATCCCTCACAACGCTCTGTCTTCACTTCTTCTGCACTTCTACCTCCACAGACCTCACCAGGTCTATGTGTAAAGTGTTCAGCCCCCAGTGAACCTACTCGGTGAAATTCGCTGCTGTTGAGAGGAAGGGCAGAGTCAGGACTTCTCAGGGCTGTGCAGGTTGAGTGTGGTACCGTAATTCAGTTCTGAGCTGTGCAAACCTCAATCATAGCAATAGCAGACAGCGTTTACAGAAAAAAAAATGTGTTAACTACAAGGGACAGTTCATAGAAATTTTTCCATTTATATTTCTTCCCTAAAAAAAAGGACTTTAAAAAAAAATGTGTTTCATACTGTGTTTCATACAACATTAGGCTGATTGAGACATTACCTTCTAAAGAAAAGCTTAGCTAAAGAGCATGCACTTTTTTCCAATAAAAATCTCTTTTGTGAAGAAAGCTTGAGCAGCTCATATTATAGATTCTGGCTTATGAGAAGACAGCAAAAGTCTCATTAGTGGGGTCAGAATTTTTTTAAACATTAGCTTGAGAGGCTTAAAATTTTAAGACTTAATCTCTAAATAATGAGGGAGAGCAGGTTTGTGACATTAGTGGAAATGTTAGAGTGCAGAGAACCTGTGCGAGGCTTTCCGACTGTAATTATTTTTTTCTTCATCTTCCTGCTGCCTGGTGTTCCATTAAACTATAAATATAGTTAAAATTGCTACAAATCTAATGAGAAAGTAGGATGCTGATGGAAAACCTTTCAGATGATTGTTTAAATGCATGAGACTATTTTAGAACCTCTATGAAGAGCAGATATGCATTTCTTTTAGTGGCTTTATTAATGGAGTAGGAAATGTGTTTTTTACTAAGTAATAGAAACTTACAGTGAACACATTAGATTATTAATCTAACAATAATGATTATTTTATTACTCTAAGGAATAATAAAATTCTGTACGCAGTTCTGTATGTAGTAGATTCTGCCATTCTGTTTTTAGTAAACGTAGAATTTTTGTAGCTATTTTCATTCTATGGCATAAAATAGAAATATGCATTGGAGTCATCGAGGAGTAACACTTGCTCAAAATATGTTTAAATACACATTATTCACAGTACTTGCATACACATCTTCTTTAAAAAGTCATTTTGTTACTTTAAGTGACTGTTCACAGTTATAAAGTGTTTCTGTTTTATAGGTCTTTTATCTTTTGGAGTAAAAGAATCTGCATGGGTGAATAAAATTTTCACTGTCATCAACATCTTGGTTCTCCTGTTCGTTATGATTTCTGGTTTTGTGAAAGGAGATGCTGACAACTGGAAAATAAGTGAAGAATATCTCATTAACCTTACTGTAATAACAGAGTAAGTTTTTTTTTCTTTTTTTTTTATTTTAAGCTCTGTGTTATACTTGCTTCAGTGTTATTGCTGATTGTTCTGTTCCTAGGGATAGTAATATATATATATATGTATGTGTGTGTAAAGAATGTTTTTCTTTTATTTTCTTCTTTGTCTTTTCCTTAAAAATATTGTGTTACTTATTTTAATAGTATCGTACATAGCCACTTGTAAATTTATTGGTTTCTCATCCTTAAGCCATGCTATATTAACTGTAGTATGTGAGTATGACAACAAGGTTTTCATGCACTGTTAGCATTTTAATATGTTTTGATGTGAACAGCAAAGTGAGTAGGATGGTACATGTATGATTAAATATTCTTCTTTTTTTGTTTGTTTCTTATAAACTCTGCAAAAGTGATTTATTTGAAATAGGATTTTTTGTAAGTTTTGTAAGATAAACTCTATCTTGATGAGAGCACATAACATATTTTTCCAGATACATACATTTATTGTACCAATAATTAAAAATCAGTTATTTTCCTGCTGTATTTTCTTTCTTTTAGGAATCATTCATTCTATCAGAATGTGACAAGTAAATACGGGAGTGGTGGTTTTATGCCATATGGCTTTACAGGAACATTGGCTGGTGCTGCGACCTGTTTTTATGCTTTTGTAGGATTTGACTGCATTGCAACAACTGGTAAAATATTTATATATATGTATGTGTGTGCATGCTCGCACGTGTGAATGTATAATATGCATTTGGAAGGAACATAGGCAAACAACATCACTGCATGCTAGTTTTCTGCTGGGCTCTTTGATCCATGTAGAGTAGTCTGAGTTCATTCCTGAATGAGGTGATCATACAGTGGGAAGGAGGAGATATTTCTCATTTTACTCCTCAGTAAAATAATTGTTGCTTTTCAAGTCAGGGTAATGCTTATTAGTGGCTTTTCTTCTGCCCAAATCATGCTAATAACCTGTTTGCTTCTGCCCTTGAATGAGTTGAGATGCGTCTCCTAAAGGGTGGTTTTTACATGGATGAGAAGAAATGAATATTTAGAAAGCTAAACACATTGCATAACTAACAACTTGCAAATTGTAAGCAAATAACCAGAAACAATGGGCTTTTGCCAGTCTAAATACAGAATGTATTTTATGTCCTCTAATTTACCTCTACCTTTGGTGCTATTTATGGGAACAAAATATTGAGTTATATTCTATGTCACTAAGCTTATTTTGTAGAGATTTTTTTAAAATGGTATTATAAGTATGATTCCCAGCATTTAGATTAATAAATACACTGATTTGTGTTTGACGATACCTTTTAAAGCTGGAGATGGAAATGGAATTTAAAGCTGAAGATGCAAGGTAGGAATTTTTGTTTGTTTTTGATTTTTTATGTATATTTTTTTTCCAGGAGAAGAGGTCAAGAATCCTCAGAAAGCCATCCCCATAGGGATTGTGGCATCCTTGCTTGTCTGCTTCATGGCCTATTTTGGGGTTTCGGCTGCACTGACTCTTATGATGCCATACTATTTACTAGATGAGAAAAGCCCTCTGCCAGTAGCATTTGAATATGTTGGATGGGGTCCTGCAAAATATGTTGTAGCAGTGGGATCCCTCTGCGCTTTGTCCACAAGGTAAAGACACTGAAATACTAATTTCACTGGGGCAATGGGGTGGCCAAGAAACTGGTGGGTAATATAAGACATTTACCTGTTTGTTCACCTGGTCATTTGGGATTACACAAAAGATTAGCTCTAAGCAGCAATAAGTATCAGTATGTTTACACTGAAGCAGGACTTGATCACTATAAGCACATTAATTTAGGTTCCTTTCTAGACTGTAGTCTTATGGGACTGTACCTCTTTTACTTACTACCAGAAATTTCCCTGCTTAAATATATATTTTTCAAACAAATGATCTACAAGTTTTATCTCTATTAGCAGATAAAATAAACCCATTTTCTCCTTTCTTGCTCTCCGCTCCCAGCGACACAGTAGCTTTATGGCTCTGTGTATTTGCACTACTGAAGAAAGAGCAGCCAGGGCCACCTCCTTCTCTACTGCCTCTCTCTGGTTTTCTACTGTCCAGTAGCCAGTATGTTTTTTAACATCATCCCTTGCCCTGATTTCTGTGGGGGTTTTTGGTTTGTAGATTATATAGATATGAAAATATGATCATTTATTCCCCCTTTGGAAACAGGAAGTAACTTTAAAGTAATATGTTCTTTTGATTAAAAAGATTGGGGAAAGTATGGGTGTGTTACAGGTCCCCATATATGATAAGCCAGTTATATAAAGACTTAGAATACAATATTGCTTGGTATTTAAAATTAGAGCAGAAAAATACAGATACCAATCTCCTACCTGAACTTGTGTAGTTCTATGTGAGCTATATTTATGTGAGCTATAGCAATAAGAATACTGGCTGGCTGTTCCACAAAGCAAAAAAATCCATACTGTCTGAGCAATAACAGCAGCAATACCTTGAGATAACCCTGTGAGCACGAGGCTGTGGGAGATGAGCACACTGCTTGCGGAGAGCGATTTAAAGGAAAGGAATGTTCTTGATGTAGGAAGTAAAAAAAAGGAAATAGATCCAGAAGGACTTTCAAAGAATTGTAGGAGTGACTGTGGATGTCACATTTCCACAGTTCATTCTGGGATTGTGGTTAATCTCTATCTAGCACCATGTCCCCTCAGTTTGGAAGGTTTTACTGAGTTTGTGCTCTATATTGATGAATAATAAAAGTGATATTTAAGGAGAAACTGGATCAAATATTGAGTAGTGGAAAACAAACTAAACTGAGATGGTAAAATACACAGTTTCAGAAATCTGAAGTTTTGGTCTCTCTTTCCAGTATAATTTAAATTATTATATTTCCTCATACAGAAATAGTTTTTTGTTGTTTTTGTCTGTTTTCAGTTTAGAACAAAACAAAGGATATTTCATTTCAGATTCCTCAGTTCAGAGGCATTATTTAGAAAAAAGTTGTGATCATTGCTTTCTATCCATATAGTAACCTCTTACTAGGTTATGTCATGAAATTGTTTCCGTGGGATAAAAATATCCATTAATATTTCCATTATTTATATGAATGCATTTAAATAGGGTTAGGAGAGTTAAATTTTTCAAAGCCACAATAGCAAAACTTTGGCAAAAGTTTTGAAAAAAATCCTAATTTGAAGAACAAATTGTGGCCAGGCTTCAGGGAATGTTCTTTTTTTTGGAAGGAACTTTTATGCAACAAAATTAGTTCCTGTGCAATGAAACATGTTTCATATGTGTCTAACCTTAATGCTCGTATCCCATGGGCATTACTAAAAGCATTTAGCATCTGGGCTACGTAAAAGCTGCACTTTCTGTACAAGATATAGTAGCTTTCCCAAAGCAAGAAGGACAGCCATTCAATTGATTGAAAACTAGTAGGCTTGCTGCAGAGGTTATGCTGGCTTTGCATCTTATCTTTTTGTCCTTTCAATGTTTTTGGTTTTCTTGATTGCAGTTATTTTGCTTTGAGGGAAAGCAACCACTGAAATAAAATATGTATTTTAAAACGAGGTTAGAATCATCAATGTTTTACAAGCTTTCTGTGTTGCTTTCAGAATAAGCACTGTACGGTGCTTATTCTGAGCTACAGTTAATCAGCATTCCCAAATGGAAATGCAGAATTTATGAGATGCTGCAAATGCTTATTGATTGGCTCCTGCTGACTGCCAGACTTCCATAAGGAATGCTAAAGCTCGGATGCATCGTTAGCGTGACCTGGAACATGGTCTTGGTCCACTAATGCCCAAAAACTACAGTGATGGCAAAAGTTAATCTGCTAATCTGAATTATCTCAAATTAAGTAGTTCTGTTACCTAAATCAACAATTTCACAAGAAAAAAAAAAAGTATATTCTAAATATTCTATTTGTGTCTGATCTGTAGTATCTTGGGCTATGAGGCTTTCTGGTTTTGTCTTACAATCATAGATTTTGTTTCTGTACATGCCATTAATTCACGTTGTTTATCTTTTCCATGATACAACCCTGCATGAACTGTGTTTGCTGTCTTGCATGTATTTGCTTTTTACTCAGTCTTCTTGGATCCATTTTCCCAATGCCACGTGTAATCTATGCTATGGCGAAGGATGGCTTGCTTTTCAAATGTCTAGCTCAAATCAATTCCAAAACGAAGACCCCACTAGTTGCTACTCTATCGTCTGGTGCAGTAGCAGGTGAGATTAAGAGCTGGTCCTTGTGAAGAAAGGTGCACTGCTAAACACGTTGCCTATATGGATATAAATCTCTATTGTGCAATTCTGATTTGCTTTTGGCTGAAATGATCCAATGTGATTGCCGCCAGGTAAAATAGGTTTCTAGTGAAACTTTCCTCTACTACAGATTTTATATTTTTTGATTAATCTCAAGTGCTTTGAAAGCCTAGGTTCCAAATAAACCACAAACCAAAAGCATCAATCATACAGACAAAACAGCAGCAGCAGCAACACAGAGCCTAAAACCAAAACTAAACATAAACCAGTCCAAGCTTTCTTCTTGTGTGGTTGGGTTTACCAGTAAAGCGTTGTGCTTTTAATAACCTGTGTTTGAACTATACATTTTTCTGTTCTAGTCTTCTCGGCTCTATGTTCCCTTTGCCCCGAATTCTGTTTGCCATGGCACGCGATGGTTTACTCTTTAGTTTTCTTGCCAAAGTGAGTCAGAGGCAGACACCAGTTTCTGCCACCTTGACTGCAGGGGTCATCTCTGGTAAGCTTTAAAAGCCCATATTTTCTTAAAAGTGGGAATCAAACCCTTTATGCACGTGCATGGTAATTCTTATTTTCGAAAAGGGCTGCGTGTTAACTTCCCTTGCATGTAACATGGGAATAAAATTACTGAGTAATCAAAGGATGTACAAACTCCAAATCATGCCAATCATGGTGGTGGTGATTTGATATCAAAGAATTCAAAATTACTCTGATTTTTTTTTGATTTTTAATATTGGCCTCTCTTCTACTGTGAATAAGCATTTTGCTTTAAGTGGGTCACATTTTTATTATGAGACATGAGAAAAAAAACTCTACATTTTTAGCAGGATCAACTTTTTTGTAAAGTCCGTACATAAATACTTTCTCATTTTCCTCCAAAGAAAAAGAGATACTGTTTTGGTACGAGCTTACCCCATCGCTGTGGTGTGCGTGTGTTGAGGAGGGGTGTGTGTTTGCACATACACATATATGCATGCACATATATGCCTACATACAAATTAACAAAACAGCACTTAAGCAGCTATTAGCAACTCCTGTGTTTCACAGAGGAAATATTTTCTCATGCAACTATTTCACTTTTGTCAGTGTCAGTACTTCTTGCAGAGGTATATGTAGCTGTGCCCAAATTTCACTGTGCTAATTCACTGAGTTGTCTGTTTACATAGGAAAATTGGAAATTCCAGAAGTATTTAACTCAAAGGCAAATCAACAAGTCTTAAATCAAAACTAATTCAAATATGAAAACCTTGACTTTTAACAGATAGCAACCCTGGCCAAAGGTAATATCAAATAAGAGATTCAGAACTGACCTTAAAACATTATTATTCAGTCACCCCCAGATGCCCCTTCCAAAGCTGGAGCTGGTCATGCAGTGTGTTTGTACTTGGTGCTAATGAGGCAAGGCATACTCATGTTTCCAATAGCTCCTGCTTGAAGCATTAGCATCAGTTCCCATTTTTGGGGGGTCCAATACAAGTTGATCACTTAGATGTGTTTGTATTGTTTGGGCTTTTAGTTTCAGCCTATATGTTTGACTTCTTCCTATGTGCTAATTTGGAAGTGCATATACGGGATGAAATCAGTGTCTTTATCTGAATTCACTGTAATGATGAGGGGAAAGTAAACTGTGTTATTGGGTGGGTGAACTGGTCGGGGAGCACAGCCCAGACCTTGGGTACGCAACAGCAGTCGGCTGAGCTGCTTCTAAGCCAGTCTGGGGGATCCACTGTGTGAACAATTTACCTGAGATAAGTTTCTACTGCTGGAGAAGGGCTAGGTTTTTCCTTTATTTTTAAGAAGATGTCTATTTGGTAACGTTGGGTCTTAAGTGCTTTTGACAGAAAAGAGGTATGCAACAGCTTATAATATATATTCTGACTGTCCTAGCATGGATAGTTTCATAGGTTTAAAGAGTGTTAAGGAGATTTGGTGTTTGGCCTTTAATTAAAGTTATCAGGTCAAAACTAGAGCTGAGGCAATCATTGTCACATGATTTTATTGTGACTTCCCTTTTTGCATATTGAAATTGTGATTGTGAAAGGTGGTAAATGGGGAAATGCTTCATTGTCAGGTCATAAATTTCTCTACTGTTGTTTCTTATGACTGGAGTAGAACTGAGAGAAGTGGAAAAGCTGCACTGTGTTTCTTGCATATAATTTTTTTTATAAATTTAGTTTTAATGTATAAAATATCCCGGGCTAGAAAGTAGCCTTTCAAAGCTAGGAGGATTTAAAATTAAATACAGATACTGTGTAATAGGCTATAGCAGGTTCTGTTCTTTTTCGGCTGTGTTTACTCATGCTCATCTGATCACACTAAGCAGTCAGGTTGTTAGAAATTTGCCCTGTAATTGAATTCTTGGATTTATGGATACCCATTTTATTTAAAAAAATGAGATGATCTTTTTTCCTTCATTAGAAAAAGAGAATAGCAGATAATAAATTTTAGTAACAGAGTAGTCTGGTTTTCATAAAATCACACTTTCCTTTCTTCATCAGGATAAAAAAACAGGAGAATGTGTGTTTGTGTTTGGGCACTTACACACCTGCCTACAAATACATTAACACATATACAACCTTTCTGTATAATATAAAAATATTATATAGTGAATATAGAAAAGTTTGTGTGTGCATATATATACACAATGTGCAAAGGCTGCATTTGATGGTTTCCTTTGATGCTGAAATTAACTGGTGATTCAAAAGATTAAATACTTTCAGATTATTTCTGTTTCTAAATAATATTAATAAAATACAAACACTTTAAGAGGCCTTTTGGACACATATATTTCAAATCAATTAACATTAGTCTTTCAGTAACTTCTCGTACCAATTTCTTGATCAGACGTGTGTGTCCATGTGCAGACAGCATAGACCAAAAGAGACATTACATTCAAGAGTCTCAAAAAGAAGGTTTCATAAATAAAAATGATTTCTATAGTTACTCTCACTTTATGAAAAATTCTGCCTCTGATTTCAGTGACCTTAAGAACACTTGTTCTTATGAGATTTTGTTGGCCTTTTCTGAAGGCCACTTGAACTTAAATCAATTTAAAAAACTGCACTATTTTAGAGAGAAATCCTGAAATCTCTTTGCACCAAGCTTTTTCTCAGATCAGTGGAAATGTAACATACTTATATGTTACATGTTATATGCAGTGGGAGTCATCCTCTCCGTTTTGATGAGAATCTATTGCAGGAACAGGACCTTATTCTATAAAAATTCTATAAATTCTGGTTTTAATGTGGCTCCATTCAGCAAACCATTTATGCAGATACTTATGTCGAGATAAATCTAGTACAAATTGCTTTGTTACACAGCATGGCTGTACAGCTCATTTGTGCATATCTATATGAATAAGATGCCCAGCAGCAGGAAATTAAGTTTGCAAGTGTTGTCTATGACTTAAAATGTGTTTTTATGGATTACCAAAATTTCATTCATATTGCTGTCTGTAGAGCCATGTAATATTGCACTGCTGAAAAACTGTAAATCCCAGCTCTCTAATATAACAGCCTCATACAAATTTGCATTTTCTTCTTTTTTTTAAGCTGTAATGGCATTTCTTTTTGACCTAAAGGCTTTAGTGGACATGATGTCTATTGGTACACTTCTTGCTTACTCACTTGTGGCAGCCTGTGTCCTCATTCTTAGGTGAGTCAAAAATATTTTTTCTATTCTGCTATGATTTGTTTTTCAGCATACAAACAGAATTGACATTTATGATGCCTTTTTTTTTTTTTTTGCTATATAGTTAAATGATTAAAAAATAGCTGTAATGCATCTAAAAGATTACTAAGAGCAATGAGTTTTCAAGAAAACACTGAGTGGCCATATTGCAATAACAGTATAGCAATTGCTCAAATCCAAACTTCATATGAAATTAGACACTTTATTTTCCAAAAGAAGAACTGATCCAGGCATCAGCACCAAAGGCACTTGTCGTAAGCTTAGGTCCAAAATATAATTAACAATATTTTGCATCTGAATATGAACTGTGCCATGTACCAGGCCTATTTTAGGAGGTCTGTGTGAAAGACAAACATGTTCCAAATAATTCACAGGATGAAGAAGCTAAAAGAATGGACTGTTGTAAACAATTGCTTTGTATTACCCTAGACAGTAAATTAGCAAGATCAGACCTATGTTTCAAGATATGATAGTCCCAGAAGAAAGTAAAAACATGTCCTCTCAATGAATGAGGTTGTGAATAATTGTCAGCAAAACTGTGATATCTGTTGTGTTTGTAATGTGACGGAATAACATTGATACATTGATGATAGACATAGGCCATTTTGTTATGTATTTTGTGTATCTTCATTAGGGTAGTTCTGACCTTTTACAATATTGTAAGAAGCTAAATTCATAACTTTGAAATGTATAAGCATACTGTAATTCTAAGATCACTTAAATCTGTTCAAATTCACATGTTGCATTAATTTACACTTCAACAATCACTCTACTTTATCCCATGGCAACTTATTTAAAACATGCTTTGTAAAAATATACTTAGGTCCCAACAAAGCAGATGCAAAATTTCAGCCTGAGCCAGTTAACAGGCCTTTTATGTGATGGGAAGCCCATCAGAATGGAGGTGCTGCTGAAAGGAGTGGTTTGCACTCCCTACCCTTCTGTATCACTGACCACCAGATCTTGTTCCTTCCTCCGTGCCAGATTTGTACTGTCTAGCTCATCTGTTGGTACATACACTTAGATTAATAAACCGCTCTCAAAGCCTCAAGCAAACACAGCAAAAAAGTGAGTTTCCACATTTTTTTTGGTCTGAGATAGTGACTAAGAGCATGCTGCTGCAATGCGCTTACAGATTTCCAACCTCTACTGCAGGGAATTTAGCTTTTAGTTACATTCCCGGGCGTATATTCATTCAAACATCTAAGTAAACTTAATTTTTATATTTTTTCTCCTGTTTTATGCATAGATACCAACCCAGTTTAGCCTATGAGCAACCAAAATATTCTACAGAAAAAGCAGCTTTGGCTGCATCAGAAGGGGAATCTATAGTAAGTGAATCACAGATAACTATGATACAAGAGAATCACTTCGGTCTTCAGACCCTGATTAAGCCGTCCAGCTTTCCTACAGAGCAGACTGCAACTACTGTTAACTTATTAGTGGGTCTATTAGGTGAGTATCCAGCTGTGCAAGCTCATATAAAAACTAGCATAAAAAAGTAATTTTATTAGAGAACAATTAAATAGTGATATGTATCTTTTTGGAATCATCATTAACATGTTATTCTGGAGAACGAGTTTCTAATTCCTGATGGATTTGATCTATAAATTAGTATTTCTCTTCAAATAAGCATTTTCATTATAGCATTTCATACTGCTAAATGTCTGCTATCATTCTTTTTATAAGTCACCTCCTTTTCAATGCAGAGCTTAAGTGACCTCTTTTCTATTTGCATCATTTTGTTTTCCACACAGCTTTCTTGGTCTGTGGCTTGAGTGTTCTCACCACGTATGGGACTCATTTCATTGCTAACTTGGAGCCCTGGAGCATTGGCCTTCTTGCTACGTTGGTGGCGCTCTTCATATTTACCCTTCTCCTCATCCAAAGGCAGCCTCAGAACCAGCAGAAAGTGGCCTTTATGGTGAATAACCTCACGTTAAACTCTAATCTTACACAACAGTAATTTTAGACCTAGTTTAGACCCAACTAGAGAAAGATTCATTTTTCCCAAGTCTTAGAAAAATGTTTAGTTTATAACCAGCTTGTTGATGCTGCATGTGACAATTTGAGTCCTTCCCACAGTGCCAGCCTTTCATTCCTAGCTTTCATTTATATTCTGAGATAAATGGGAAAGAATTAAGAATACTGGTGAAGATCAAGGAATCTGATAGGAGGGACAATTTGGAAAGAAGCAATATGTGTAGTATTATATATATATATATGTATACAAATGTGTGTATATATACACACACACACACACGCACATACTTGATTAAGCTAATATTTTTCAGCTGTAGATGCAGGAATTCAATAGTATGTGTTCTATACAAACTGGAAAGTTTTTCTTGTCTACCTAGAGAATATATTTTGAAAGTTCCAGATATGTGGAAATCAGTGGTTAAACCCAAGGGAAAAAGAAAATTTCACTATTTATTTTCTTATTTCAGTAAGAAAATTTCCCACTTCTTTTTTGGTGAGTAGGTTTATCACCTCTAGTTGTGCTGTGTAACTCAAGATTGACATTAGTAGTTGAAACATATAAGAAATAATATTTAATAATACAAACATTATTATTTATTTTCCTTATTTTCCCTCAGGTTCCACTGTTGCCATTTTTGCCAGCCTTCAGTATTCTGGTGAACATTTACTTGATGGTACAATTAAGTGGTGACACTTGGATCAGATTTAGCTTCTGGATGGCATTTGGTAGGTACTTGGTTCATTTTGGTCATCTCATGTTAAGAATAATTGTACCTCTTTCAGATGTTCAGCTCTCTTCCTTTGAATTTCTGAAAATAACTTAGTAGTTACTATAATAAAATAATTCTGAAAATAATTTAGTAGTCACCTGCTGTTTCGTGTCAAAACAACCCAGTGCCTCAGAAAAAAAAAAAAGATCCAGAGCCTAATTTGTAGATACAGCTGTGAGGAATAGGAGCTAATCAAACTTACAGAGACTAAATCCAATAGGCCACATTTTTTTTCCTGTTGAGTATAGCTAAAATTGAGCAGAAAGCTGGCCTTACATTTCCTTCCCACTACATCACTCTTTCTCTTTTAAGACATGGAAACTACATTAATTTGATCTACCTGTAAATAAGACATAGTAGCTTCCTTGACCTATTAGAGTCACGAATTAGACAAAAAATGAGGCCCTGGAATTTAGCACCAGCACTTCCAGGGGAACAAGAAAAACCTGAAGCATGACTTTCAGTTTACCTCATGCAGAGAGCTGAAACAGAAAGAGGGGCTTGTTCTGGAAAAGGCACTCGGCCAGAGAGTAAAAAGCAACTACTTTTTAATGCATTATTTACTTGAAACTTTTTTTTTTTTTTTTTTGGAAGGCTTCCTCATTTATTTTGCTTATGGCATCAGACACAGTCTTGAAGGCCATCCTAGAGAAAGAGATGAAGATTCTGCTTCAGAAAATAGCGGGATGCAAGAAAAGAACCCTGTGGCAGAAGAGGATGAACAGGAAAACGCAAATGAAAACGATCAGTTTCTTGCACATGAGAGGACAAGTGAATGTTAGTCTATGCAAACATACAAGTATTTTAAACAATAAACTGATAATATACTTGCTGACTGAACTTTCAAAAGCTTCACCAGCCAACATTGTGTCTCTTGAAAGTGTTTACCACAAAGCCAGGCTGATATTTTGGAGAAGATGCTGATCTGTTTTCATCGTTTCAGCACTGGTAGCATGAAGAGTAATGCTGAAATTACAAAAGCAAACAAGAAAAGTACCCTTTGGCATGTAAAAATTTGGATGCATTGTCTGAACCATCGTACGGAATCACTGGCAACCACAAAATGTGAAAGAACTATAGAACTGCCTGCCACAACTTCTCAATATTCTACCCTGCCTTGTGAACCCAAGTGCCTTTCATACATTTTCCTGTTTCTCTCAAGTGTTTTGGTCACAGGCTAATGGTGTCTGAAATAACAAAGCAACTAGCTCACTGAGCATTAAAATACCTAGTATTTTCTATATAATTAATTCTAATGGGAGATAATTTGCAAGTAGTTCTGGAGAGCATTTTGCAAAACAAATGGTTTATTGAACAGATCTGATTCTATGCAAAAAGCAGATATTTAAAATATTTTTATATATAAGTAGTAAAAAAAAAATGGTTACTTACCCTTATTAATAGGTGCTTATGGAAAACTCAACTAGTGAAGCTACCTTGATGTTTTTTAGTGTTTCTGAACAGCATTCAAGATTGTTACTTCTGTCTTATGTGAATTTCTTTCCTTTTAGTTTTGCAGTGTATATAAAATAATACTCCCAGGAGGACTTATATTGTTTTCTCCTAAAGCACCTGGGAAATAATCTGCTGGTCACTGTGTGGACAGTGACATGGATACATGATTTAGCAGGTGTTTTGCTACTGATTCAAAAGGGCCCAGATTTTATCACCGACAACATAATTTGGTACTTATACTTAAGTAAGCACTTGGTACTTACCAAATTACGTTAATTTGGTACCAACGTACCAAAAACATTTAGTGCTTTGATATACAGCAGCATCCTTTGTCATGTGCTGAGGTTTTGACTTCTGGTTCTTACACATCGCTTCTCCTCAAAAAAATTAATACCTAAAATCCCGGCCTTCTATTCAGGTAGAAGGGGAGGTGAAACAGAGATTTAAGCTTCTTAAAGAATATTCTTTAAAGTGTTTCAGTGTTTTTCAGTTAAACATATGTTACAATCCAACTCTAAATCCATAAACCCATTTATGTGGGTAGGATGTCCTAAAGATAACTTAGGCAAAGAACCAAAATGTTGCAACAGTGCTGTGTGAACAATTATTTTAAATCTAGTAAAAATGGGCAGTTCTTTTTTAACATAAAAATCATATTACTTCTGACACGTTTTTCAGCAAATAGGCTTAATATCTTGTAAAATTCCACAATGCAGAGTTATTTTGCAAGAATGCCTTTTATAAAATTAACTTCCCTTGAGCTAGAGGGAGCAGTCACGAACTTTGTCACAGAGAGTTGCAGTCTAAAGCATAATACTGCTTGCATTAGTCATTGACATTGTTGTCCTTGTTGTTAGCTATAAAAACTTTTTATCCTGTGAGAGCTATGCTCATCAATAGTAAAAAAAAAGCACCTTATTTTTTTATAATATCTGGAATTTTGAAAAAAAATATTTAAGCTATTCTTGTCTCTCTTGCTTTCTGTCTTTTTGATGGCAGTGGATTCAGGTGATTTTTTTTTTTAATCTGAAGATGCGTTCTAATATTGTAAGGGAGGAACCTGCATACATTTGTAAAGGCAGAAAAGTAAGTGCTTTTCGATAGAGACCTTAGCAATGTGCTAGATTTGTCATTGTTGGCCTGATCTCTTGCTGTTCAGTTTGAATTGGGACGTGACTGTCTTGCTGCTGGGAAGACAGATTTTTTGCTGTTGCACTAGTGGCCTCTACCGGCTACTCAAAAGAAGCAATCTGAGAAGATTTGCACTACTGTTTCTCTTGTTGGGCATAATCTCCGGTTTATGATATTTCAGAGAAAATCTGTGGAAAAAACTTGCAAAGAGAGCGAAGCAGGGCATTTGTGGTTCCCTTTGTGTCTCCCAGGAAGTGAATGGTAAGCATACAATAAGAAAAATGCCCACCTCTTAACTGAGGTTTCAGAAAAGCCCTTTAACTGTTGTTGTCCTAAGGACTGTTCTTAAAACTGGCAGCCCTTAGAAACAGATGGGACCCAGAGAAGGAGGACAGACTATGGGTCTGATAGATATTCTAAGTAAATATTTCATAATAATAGGAATTAAGAGGATTTTTCAGGGTGTTTTTTGAGTTATTGATGAGTTTCAGTACCTCCATTTGGTGAATGCAGGAGCTGCCAGTGTCAGCTGGATCTGCTGTTTTAATTGTGCTTCTTAACAGAGGCTCATTTTTAGGAAAGCACGAGAGAAAAAACATATGTTCTTGGTTGAAACGTTAGAATTTAAGACATTCAAAGCCACTGAAAGGGATTCAGTCTAGTAATCCTCACATGTCAACACAGAAACTTTATTTAAAAGTATGCAAAAATGACTAAATCAATCTACACTGTTTTTAATCCCACAAGGATTTGACATAGAGAAGTTTTTCTGCTCAGCTACTGCTCTGTCAAGACCACGGCTTCTTCCATGGTTGCCCTGTGCTTACCTGCTTAGCTCACTTTAAGCGCGCTCATATCCCTGGCTGCAGAAAGGCTGAGCTCTTGGAGCAAACCAGGGTGCCATTTCCACCTCCCGCATGAGGTCCATGCAAGCACCCAGTGAAGGTTGCTCTCCTTAAATCTCTTGTGTGCTCCTGTGTGTGGCAAGCAGAGACTTACTCTCCTCCCCGAACAGAGAGCAGGCGAGTCAGGCTCCAGAGGTGCAAACACTGCTGCTCTTGGAGGTTGGGAGGCTGGGAGGCTGGGAGGTTGGGAGGCTGGGAGGTTGGGAGGAGGCCTCCGTTCTCCCACAGCACCAGGCTTGGCCACAAGGAATGTATGTGCGTGCACCGGGCTATACGTTTGCACCTGTCCGTCATTAGCCCATAGTTACTTTGATGTACTGATTAAAATAATTTCTATACTGCACTGGAATTGTCCTTTGAAGGGGTAATGTCAATATAATATTCTTCTGACTAACAGTGCTGCCTTAGTGCTAGGTAAGACTCCTAGGGATGGAGCAAATTAATTTTCCCAGCTCATTTGCCTAATGGATTTGTCAGCACTTTGTGTATAGACAGTTTCCTCCCTTATTTATATGAATATTTCTTCCCGCTTTTTATGGAAGTTAATTGTATGAAAATGAAAGAATGTGACTTGTACAAATGTTGCTGAGGGAGATTGGGAGCAGCTGCAGCAAGGAAATATCCATTTAACCAACAAGCTGTCATGAAATTAAAGGAAAGTCATTGGGTGTTCTCGGTTTGACTGTGCAAAGCTTATTTATATACGTGTATAGTTAATGTCTTTATTAGTCAGTAGCTAAGCAAGATCACTATATGCCAGGAGTAAGATATTTATTGTATAACAATCTTGAAATTCCAGTCGTTTTAATGGGACTTTGCAGGAACCGGCCATGTGAAGGGTAGCCACGCTGCTTCTTACACAGGAGGCGTGTGAGAAACATCCCCTGGTTTTGTGCTCTTGTCGCTGCACAGGGATGTCTGTTTGCCGAGAAAGCAGCTGAAAACACAAGTCCAATGAAATTCGATCATTGCTGTTGTTTTAATGTAGTTGTTGATATTGTAAATTGTTAATTGTTCCGTGCAAATAATATGTGTTAATATAAAGTATCTGTTACTGCAGAGAGCTTATTGTATTTTTTTCTTTCATTCTGAAAGAAATTCTTCAAATGTTATATTCATGATGTGCCTTGAGATAGAGCCATTTTTTTATCTAATTGGATTTAGTAAATAAAGCCAAAGCATATTCAAGGGAGAACAAATCTCTTTGTTATCCCTCAAGGGGACATTGTTGTTGTAAACCATTTCTGCATAAACCTTATGAAGGGTTCCTCTTGTAGTATTCCAAATTTAATCCTAATTCTGCCATAGGAAATTTCAGATGGTACCTGGGATTTTGTTATCTGTTATCTTGTATACAGTTATTTTGTAAGAACTTTGCTTTTCCTTGCCAAGTTGATTTCTCAGATCTGTCACGTTATGTGTTAAGGCTCTTTATTTTACCTGCTATTCAGGAGTTATTGGTAATAAATGTCAACATAGTGATACAGGACTACTTACAGAGTTATGAATTTAATCATGGAATAGTTCACCTATGCCATGCAGTAACTTTAAAAGATATGAAAAAAAATGGAGGCAAAATACAGTAAAGTTTTAAAGATATTTGTATTTTCTTATATGATGAATGTATGAGTGAATGTATGATGAGATGATGAATGTATGACCTTTCCTCTTACATTTATACAATGTTATATACCTTTTTAAAATAAATATAATGCAGATTATTTTCATAGAGCTTTTAAGAAGTGCCAATACCAGATGCCTTGTAAGCATCCTGAGATACTGAGAGCGAAACAAAATGGGTTGAATCTCTGGCAGTGCAGGAAATCTGCAAGGGACTGTGCAATGAATTTTAACCAGGTGCAATCAAATTGAGAAGCATTTTATACAGTGGGAATTCAATTCATGTGATGGTCCCCATGTGTAACCTGGTTACACACATACATATACACACAAAACAACAACAGTGAAACAACAAAAAAGCACCTTTAATGCTCTTATCCCCCTCTTCTCCCCAGACTTTTGTACTGTTTGTACAAACTAATGTATGCCCTCTGAAAGCACTGGGACTATTCAGCATCAGGCAAACATAATATTTTACAGAAAGAATCTTTATATTTGTCTTTAATTTCCTCCACCTTTAATATTTCTTTCTGGTATGTTTTGAGAACCTCTTCATTTTAAACAGCTAGAATTTTCCAAAGCTAAATAGAATGACTTTGCCATTTCCCAAACTGCTTTTCATTCAATTTTAAGAGTCAAAACTTCTTAGCCTTAGCCAAACTGAAGGATTTCTGTGCTTAGACAAACTCTGTGTATGCATATGCATATTTATTGTCAGTTGGACACATTCGGATGTCTTTGCATGTTTTCATCCTCGGGCCAGGCAAACTCCAGCTTCACCAGCAAAAGTTTAGCTGGAGACAAGAAAAAGGTCAAAAGCCTTTGAACCCACAGTGTTTGGGAGTGCATTTTTTTCCTTTGCATTAACAGACAGTACAAGTTCACCAATATATGTTCACCATTTAAAAAAATATTAGTGCTTATATCCATTTTAACCTTTCTCTGTCTATGTGTATGTTGTATCATCCATACATGTTGATCCAGACTGCATCTGCATTTCATGCTGCTGTGCATTTAAAATGTAGACAGGACAATGCTACTTAAACTATAAATTTATATTTCCTCAAATGTGCTAGGTTGAACGAACTCTTTTTTTTTATGAACGTAAAAATATGTTTAGCATATATGTAAGAATACGGTGCTTGTTTTATTTTTTCCCCTCACTTTTACAATAGAATTATAACCAGCAATATTTGTATTTACCTTAGTCCCTGATCCTGATGGAAATGGTCTCGCTCCTTATTTACTGTAAGCTGTGCTTCACGGGATAGCAACTGTGCGTTTGTCCTGTATTTTTTAAAATAAAGCAGAGTTTCACTTGTACCTGCCTTCTACTGCAGCTCCAGCTTCAACCACCACCAAAGTATTTATTAGGAAATACCAGAATAATGTAGTAATCAGTATCACTAACATGTCAGATAACTCATGCTTCGACGTGATATGAATCGTAACTCCCAATATGGCATCGAATAACATGTAAGCCCCTTAGGGGGGGAACAAACAGCTGTATTTTACTTTAAAACTTCTACGTCAATAGAAGTGAAGCCACAGATCAACGGGGCGAGGAGCCGTTACCAGCGGCGCGCGACCGTTGGGGGCCCAACGGTCCCCGCGCCTCGCGGCTCCTCCCCGCCGCTCCCTCCCGCCCCGGCCGCGGCCCCAGCGCCAGCTGCAGCCCGCTTCCCGGTGCCGGTGCCGGCCCCGGCGCGGCCCGGGCGCTGTCGCCATGCGGCTCTGGGTGCTGCTCGCGCTGCTGCTGCTGCCCGCCACGCTGCCGCACGGTGAGCCGCCCCCGCGGGCCCGGCCGCCGCCCCGCCGGCCCCCTTGGAGCCCGGCGGACCCCGCCATGGCGGCGGCGGCAGCGGGAGCCATTTCGGGGCGTTTGCCGCTGCCCGGGCAGAAACGTGGCTCCCTTGCCGGGGCGGGGGGGAATATTGCCAAAAGCTCCCGCTGCCTCCCTTGCTCGCTCCTCTTCCCTCCAACTTGCCGTGAACGGGCGGTTAAACCTCCCCTTCAGCGCGTCCGGAGCAGGCTCGGCGCTGAGCGGGGCGCTGGGCTGGGGTGGGACGGCAAAACAAAAATCCGTAAGGTGCTGGGGGTGAAGAAAAATGAGGAAACTCGGGGAACTTGGCACTCCGGGATGTGCTGGTTTGTGGGAGCCCGCGTTGCCTCGGCAGGCTGGGACGGGGCAGGGCAGAGGGGCAGGTGGCCGTGGCTGCCCCTGCCACGGAGACTGGCGCGGTGCTGGCCGCCGTGCGAAGCCGCGGGCCTGGCAGGTGCCCTGTCCACCTGCGGTGCGGGAAGGAGCCTGCTTGGCGTCCGCCGGCCGCCTCGGAAAGAGCACGTGGGGCTCGGCGGGGCCGTTTTTGTGCGCTTCTTGTTGGGGTGCCGTTTTTGTGCGCTTCTTGTTGAGCTTCTTGTAGGACGGACCCAGCTTAGTTGGCCAGTTTTGGGCAGTGATGCATTCCTGAGGGAGGGGGAAAGTCGGTTTGGGGCTGGAAACGGAAGGTCATGCTCAATCCTCAACTCCTTGTAGCCTTTAACTAAGAGAAGGGGCACATTTTCCCTCTTGCAAAATGTAAACAAAGTATTAAAAATCCTTCAGGAGAAACCAACAAACTCGGTATTTTTTTTCCACTTGTAGCAGCAGTTTTTGCATATTCTCAAGCGTCAGCTGTTGTGTAGTCTATAGGATGCTGAGGGAGAAGGTAAATGAAGCAGAGATTGATGCATTGCCCCCTTTGCCACCGTTTCTGATATGTTGTCAGTGAAAGGTGAGGGGCGCAGGGTTTATGCAGCCTTGGAAGAGAAGTTATTCAGACTTGTGATGTGGGGGCTAGTAGAGAAATTGGTTGTGGAGTGTGACGTGCACAGTGAAAGGACAGAGCACAGTGAGGCAGTGATCACAAGTTGCCCAGGCAAAAATAATCTTGTAAGAACATAAAGTCTTCATCCTGAGAGCCCAGAGACACTGTAGGATCTCCATTCTCTGAGGTGGTCAGAGCTCTCCTGACCAAAGCCCTCACCTAACTGTGAAGTGAGCATGAGCTTGACTTAGGGCAGCAAGAGACCTCCAGGAGCCTTTCCAGCTTGCTTTTTCTTATGACTGTGTGCAAAGGCAATGTATTCTGGACAAGGAGTCACTGTGGTGCAGGAGGGGATTTCTGCCAAAAATGGTGCCACATCAAAAGAGGTATTTTCTGATGGAGAAGTAGGTAATAAAAACATAGAAAGAAAAATAAGTTGCAACTTGCAGTAGTCTCAAAGTGCAGTAAGTTTCCCATGTTGACTTAGTTCACCTGGTTTATGCTCAGGCATGACTTGATGCTTCTTGCAGTGTTAAACCATTCAAAAATGCATTTAGCATTATATAGGATATGCTATGGGGAATGGAAGTTTGTGTGAGTAACATCTTCAAGAACAAAGGGGAGAGAAGCACTGAAGGATAGGAGGAGTGTGGCTGATGCAATGGTTCAGGAATAAAAGTGCCGCGTGGTGTGCTTGTGTGGCGTATGCATGTATTTTCATGTATTTAAACCTTTTGGGTTTGTTTGGGGTGCTGACTAAGCACCCAGACTTATGTGTGTTCCCACATACCCAGACTGGTGTGTTCTTATATAATGGCAGGGGGTGGTGGGGTTTGTTCCCTTCCTAGGGAATGCCTTGCCGTTGGGGTAAGTGACAGGAGGAATCAGTGAGGTGTGTGTACTCTGTTCCAGGAGGGATCTAATAGCGTGTCCTCTTTATCCTGGGTGATAGGCTATAGTACCTGTTAATTTAATTATCAGGCATATAGATATATTCTCCTGTGATAAGAGAAGACTGAGTTTTGGGATGCAAAAGTTCTGGCATCAGTAGATAACTGCACAGATTTCTAGGGAATGTTGGGGAGGAGTGTGGTCTGCTTGGAAGCTGACAAGTAAGAGAGGAGCAAGCCCTGGTTTGGTGTGCAGGAAATGTAAAACTCCTCTGATATCCCGAAATACCCCTACAATAATCCGTAGAAGAAGAGGATGTCAAAAAGACAGAGTTTGGCTTTGTAGCTGAGACTGGGGTGAAAGAGGGAAGTTTTGAGACTCATTAGGAGCAAGAGAAACTTGTGAAACAGAGTTTGTATGGAACGGAAAAACTAGCGGCAGGCTCTCAGGCATGGAAGAGCACATGGTTTGGGCTGACACTCTTGGGCTGTAAGAACCGTGTCAGCTTGGCAGAATACAACAGAAATGGCAGAGTAGTCTAAGCAAATAGTCCTATTCAAATACGATGCCAAAAAAGCAGGCAAATGAATCAAAGATTATGTGTGTCTGCAAGTCAACCTGAAAAGTATAGTGAGGACTTGGAGTGGGTGGCTGGAAGTGAGAATGTCTATCCTTCTTTATCAGGCTGGTCGGTGAGACTTTCTAATACTTGGGTATGAATTATGTAGGAAAGATCAACAGCTCTCCCCGGGGCACATGGTACTATACCTTAAAGTTGCAGTGAAATCAGGTGCCATGTGAACTTCTTTGGCAAATGTGATAATATCCACCTGGACTGAAGCAGCTGAGCTAAAGAGAAAATGCAGCTTCATTCCTGACCACCCACAGACAGAGGGAAGGACAGATGTATAACAGAAGATCAGAGGGGCTGCAGAGATGGGAGAGAACAACCAAAGGAAGAAATCACTTACCCTCATATAGGCTGAATTGCATATATCAGCATGTGATGCTGAGTCTAAATCTTTAGTTGCCACAAATGGCAACTCCGTAGAGCAGCTACTTGGAGAGCTCCTGAGAAGAGCAGCAGCCCTTGACCAGGTTCTGAGCAGCCCTTAGGAATGGACTCAGATGTTACATGAAGGAACCAGACTCTAACTTCAGTATTCTTGCAGGGATCATAAAAGCCAAAGAAACCACTGTTGTGTTTAATTTCATAAGAGGGAATTACATAAGATGAGGAGACTCATTAACTTGCATATGAGTTAAATAAAATAAATCAAACATAGAGTGCTTGAAAAAGTATGAGAAGAGCCATAAATCCTTTTCTCCTTCTGATGCGCTGAGCAGGATGGGGAGAGATGCCCATAGACTTCGTAGGGCCGGTGGGATCAAAGGGTAAGAAAGAGCACCTGCAGAAGGTAAGGACATACATTTAAAAATATAATTATTTGTATGTGTTCGTGTCCACTGTGGAGGTGCTTAGGGGAGGGCAGCATATCAGACAGCTTGCTGAATGTGATACACTACAGTGCTTCAGTGCCTTTCTTCATACCTAGACTGTAGATCATCAGAGACAGAAAGTCTAGAATTGCTGCTGTTAATAGTGAGTATTTATTCAATAGAAATACTTAATTCGTGCTAACTCAGTATAGAATAAGGCTATTTTTCATCCAGAGTGGGCTTGTTGATTGATTTGTGGAATAAAATGCAGCTTGATTTGAAAAAGCTGTGGTTAATAAGAAGCAGCTGTCAAGCACAGTTCTTGGAGTGCTGAGGACAGCAGTTTTAAGGTCAAGGTCAGAAAAGATCTGTTTTTTTTTCTTTCTTTCTTTCTTTTAAAGGCCACTATCAATCTACAGGCATGTTAAGCAATCAAAATGCTTTCCGAAGTGAAAGTATTCACACAGGGTTTGCATCTGCAGCTGATAACACAGGACAGATTTGTTATACTCCTTGCCATGTGACAACAAGAAGGATTTTGTGGCCTGTGTCTCTCTCATGGCAACATGGATGCAGAATTGATGGGCACGAAATACTTAAGAAAATGGAGAACTTGTGTAGTGGTGCATAGGGAATGGAAAAGACATGAAAACACAGAAGTAACTTTAGACAGAAATGTCGCCTTTCCTCCTCCTTCCCATTTGTCAAGTTCTTATGTCTTACAGAGTTGTCTCTATAAAACTCTGCCATGTATGACTTCAGATTTTCCACATGTTTTTGAAAGCTTTTGTGCCTGTGTTGTGCCAGAGACTTCACAAACTCACGGAAACTGAAACTCTTGCTCATTTTTATGAGTATTTATAGGAAGAGCTGATCAAGATGAAACTCTACAAGGAAATATATTTTTTCTTAATAAAAAAGTTAGTTTGTGATAATAAGGAAAAATGTATATAAGAAAACTGTGTATGAACATTTTCTGATCAGCAACACTGCCGTCTGTTCCTTATTTTACTAGTTATTGGACAATCTGCAAAGAGTAAACGCCCAAAAGAACCAGGGGAAAACAGAATTAAGCCTATCAGCAAAAAAGGAAAGCCCAAAAGCCCCAAAATGAAGGAGAGAGAACCTGCTGACACCTCTACAAAATCCCAGTCCATCCTGACACAGGTGATGGATAAGGGCCGTTTCCAGAAACTTGCTGCAACTCTGAGCCTGTCTGCAGGACAAAGCATAGAACTGCGGTGCAAGGGCAGCAATGTGAGCTGGAGCTATCCTTCCTACCTGGACACCTTTAAGGACTCCAGACTCAGGTAAGCTATTTTTCATTTCTGGAGTGGGGGGGAAAAAAACTTATGAAGCAAATCTTCCAGGCATCTCCAATTACTGCCCTTCGATATGCACTTTGCAACAGTCATGTGAACTGAACTTTCTGCAAACAACTATAAAATAGAAGTGCTCCAAGGCACCAGCCATCAACAGGGAACCACATTAGAGCTAGTCTGAAGCAAAACTCTCAAAATGTGAGTAGTGTGGATGTCGCATAATCATTACAAACTATTTTCCTCTATAGAGACCTCCTTGTGGAGCTGTGCAAGCTGGACATCAGTAGGCTGTGCTAGTAGACAGCACCAGAAACACCAAGGATATTTCTCTGCAGAGGTTCAAACCCATGTCTCTCAACTTGCAGGAGAGTACAGCAGCCCCCATGCTAAGGAGCAAGCGAGGGCATTCCTCACCTTTCATATCAGAATTACCTTTATCTGCCAAGAGATTGAAAGATTTACAGTGCAGAAAGAAGGACTGTGAAAGGAGTGTGATGGAATTTAATGCTGAGGACAGTCACCTTGGGTTTAGGAAGGCTTGTTTATCTAGTAACATCTTAATGGAAACTGCATAAGTAGTTGTTAGAGCAGGAAGGGGAACTGAGGACTCTCTTCTCTCTCCCTCTAGGTGAGTTGCTCTAACCGTCTTTCCAGCAAACCAGAAATTTCTTGACTTTCGCAGTTCGTGAACACAGTATGCATTGCTAAATGTAGACTGAGTGTGTGATTTTACCTTTTATTTGAAGGGAGAAAGATTTAAGGAGTATGCGTTTTCTACAGGCACATTTTTGGTCATTAGAGCTGCTTTTCAGTGGATATTTTATGGTGATTTGTATATCTATGGAAGAGGAATAGGAGCATGAAGAAGTACCAAGCACTGCAAGCAATAGCCTAAAAAAGAGACATAGAGATTTTCTTGGATTATTAGGTGAATGAAGCATAGCGTTTATGAGCAAAGATTTATGTGACCTTAGTCCATATTGTCCTTTTGTCCTAAATTAAGCACAAACGTTTATGCTGTTCGTAAAAGTAACCAAGATGATCTGCATCCTTGTGATCCATTTCACTTCTTTATAGGCATGAGGCTACATGAAAATCTCTGCCAGTTAGTTAATTTTTCAGGCATTTTTTTCTGCTATCTATGTGTTTTTTGAGAGAATAAGGTTAAAAATTAATAGTTGTGGATACTATGATCTCCTTTGTGAGGCATCTTTTAGAGATGCCTGAGCTGATTCTTCTCTAAGTGAAAAATTACTTGGTCTCTAACAGCTGGAGAGTTCAAGAACTGCACTGGCAGAGAACATTTTTTTGTAGCTAATGCAGGACTTCTGCCATAGTAAGCTGGAGCAGCAAGTCTGTTTCTGTGAAGGGCTTGTACCAGCGATATCTCTCGGAAGACCCTATGGCTAATTTAATCGATTATTCTAGTTCCTTTTGCAATAATCCCATTTTTACCTGGATTTAGCCCGGTAGGTGGCGTATGTCAGCTGCTCTGGGGACTTGACCTTCCCAGCGTAGCAAGGTTGGCTGCAAAATTTCATCCAAAGAGAGTATCTGTAGGGTGGGTGGGGTTTTTTTTTTTTAATCTTTTTATTAATAGATCTTAAACTTTCTGCATTTCAAATAATGTTGATGGCAGGATTTGATTATATATGTGGTTCTGCAGACCCAGATTTCCGGCTCGCAGGATATGGAGGCGGAGAGGCAGTTTGTACCCTTGTGCTGGGGACCTTCTTTTACTCATTTGCACATTGCTCCAATAGTCACTGCGGGGGCATCTCATTGTTGCTTTTCCTTAAATAATAGGAAGGATGTAGCCTTTGAACTGGCATGCTGAGAATAGCAACAGATACCTAATTCCCCTTGCTCTTTATTTTCTCTTTACATCTCCTGAGGGCTAACAACTGCAAGAGGAGGCTTTAAGGCCCCCAGCATCTACCAGAATTGCAACAATGGAAGGGAGCAGAAACCTTATCATTCAAGGTAGAGGTTCTGGGGGAAAGGAGGGATTTGTGGCTGTCTCTTCTGTTTAGCCAGCGGAGGACCCCTTTCTTTTCACAATGCAAACTGGAGGAAATACCAGTGTGCACTAAAATGATAAACATAGCTTTGGAGACTGTAGCATGCAGTGCAGCTCTGGGCAGAAAGCTACAATCATGCAAACTTGGCTATAGGCTATAGAAAGTTAAGGGCGCATACCTCGAGATACTTTTTTTTTCCTTTCTTTCTTTTTTTTGGTGCTGGCTGAGCAGAATAACCTGAAATCTTAGTCCCTTAGCTGGAAGTGGAGCGAGTACACTTCCAGAGTAGAAGGGCAGGAATGCTGTTTCCTAGCTTTGTTCATAAACAAATTAATGACTGTGGACTCACCCAGATACTGGATCTACAGCGTAGAAGCATCAAAAATGGAGATGGGTACAAGAAAAATGAGGGCAGGCGCTTTTCCCCTTTCTGTGCTTTATAGTAACACATGTTGTAGATAAAGACAGTCTAACTTCACCAAGTCTCTGCTCTGCCTTGTTTGGAACATGGGTCTCTTGTGTCCCCAAATCAGCTGTATTTGTCACAGATCTTCAGCTGACAAAACAGCCTACGTGGACCTGCTTGGGCGGAAAAGGCTGCAGGAAAGAGGCAGCTGTGTCTCCCACACACAGAGTGTGTGTGCAAGAGGTGCATGGGCAGGAGCATGTGCTGGGCCCACAGAACTGAGGCTACTGGGGGTGGTGTACAGGGCAGAGTTAGGTTGCTTGAAATGGTTCCTGTTGGCTTAGTGGGACCTTGTTTGAGAACTAGGAGGGACTTTTTTTGTGTGTTAAGCAGTAAAATATTGCACTTCTCTTTCATTGAGCTCTCTTGTGTCAGTATGAGTCCAGGTCATTGAGGGATTTGCTAGACACTTTTAAGTGATGTTATGAATATGCTTTTGTCTTGTTGGAGCTTTTTCTGCTTTTCTTCTACCTTTTAATGTAGTTTGCTATATATGGCAAAGATATTTTGAACTTAAAGTACAGGGTTCTTATTAACTAAAGCCTAATAAGAAGAATATATGGGATGGGATTTTGAAATAGCTCGTTAGTTTCTTTAAATGATCTTGAGATGTTTTTGCATACAAAATCTTTCAGAATTTTTACTTAGTGATATGTAGAATATAGCAAATTCTAGCTTTTGAGTCATATTTCCAGTGTCTAAAAGTCTAATGAAATAGTTGTACCATTCGTGGTTTACTTTATGTAGTCTATTTTATGTGCCTCACGTGGTCATGTCACAAGTCTGAATGCTTCTAGTCTTTCAGTTGCCAGGTTTGGTTAGTGCCTGTTTGTGGATGACTACTTCACTGGGCAGTTTCCATTGATTTCTTGATAGATTGTTCTCTGTTAAGTAGAACACACTGTACAGTAATTAATTAACTTTGACCTTATTTTTGCCTGTTGGGATTTCAAGCTATACTTCAGTGTCTGCATTAGCTGCTGGAGGCAAAAATATTCTAGCATAATGGTGGATCTGTTGTGTTGACATTTAGTACTAGGTACTTGCAAAGCATCGTATGCCAGTGTAGTCATGCAGCTCATGAAGTGTGAGCTCTAAAACAAAAAAAAAAGTTGTAAGACATATTTGGAGTTTCTTTCCTCTTCCTTGTTTGACTGATACACAGTAGGCTTTTTCTTGTGAGATCAGGAATTTGTTGAAGTGCAAAGATTGAAGTGAATTTATGATGTGAGCTAGTGCACATATTAAAAATGAAAAATGCAGTTATTCCATAATTCCATGATCACAAAACCAGGAATCTGATGAGGTCATACAGGAGAAGTCAGTTAGCGGATGGGAAATGTGATTTGCTTATTTCCTCAGGCAGGTCTGTCCAGAGCTTGGTGGTGGAAGGATGTGCCCCAAACACCTGGCAGCTCTGAGGGCAGAGCTCCTTCTCCATTAGCCCCGTGTGCCATGGGCACTTGGAGTGTTTCTAATTCCTGAGCTACTGGCCTTGACTCAAGGCAGAGCATTGGGTTACATGACCCCTTTGCTTGCTGGTGATAATGCAGACTACTAGCTGAACATGCAGGAAGATTCAGAAAATTCATGGGATCCAGTCGTCATTTGCTGAGAACCGGTCCTGTTGCATTGGTACTTTGGCAGTCCATCAGAGGCAATGTGGGAGATGCTGCTAACTGTAACACACCATCCATGTACAAGAAGCCAGGAAAGCAAACCTGAAAATAAATAAGAACAAGATGAGATTGTGGCTGTTGTATTTGATGGGTGGGACCTTTGACCCTTAGAAACATTTCAACATAAACATCCAAGTTGGTTTACAAGTTTAAATCCCCTGAAAGATATACACAGGAAATTAGGGGTAAGAGAAAATAACAAATTAAGACCACCTGAAGTAACCACACACAGACAGAATTTTATAGTTACCTCACCATGGCACAGTCATTACTTCTGAGAGGATTCTCAAAAGCATGTTCCAAAATACCCTTGAAACGAGAGGAAAGCTGCAGTTACTGGCTTCCAGAGAGAGAGCTTAGGGCAAGAGAGGAGCCAGTGCCTAAACTGCTTACTGGCCTCAGCTGAAACAGAGGTTCTGGAAGACAGGGTTTGCAAGTGAGAAGTCAGGCTGGTTTGTTAGTGCAGGAAAGCTGTTGTGCTGAAAGCAGGCATAAGCCATCAAGTAAGCACTTTAAAAAATGCTTGTCCTTAAGTATGTTTGCTGTATACTACTGAACTATTGAAACAGTGTTACAGTTGAGGTAAACAGAATTTAAAAAAGAAAAAAAAAAAGGCTGATGTGTGCAGGTTGGCTTGTAACATGGTAGGGTGTATAGGGTATATCTGGACTAAATGTAAACAAACATATTGTGCATGGCAGTGGCAGCCTAGTTTCCAAGCAAGAGCTGGAAGGAACCCAAGAACCAACAGTATAAAACTAAGGCATAGAAGGGCTTGTGCAGGACACTGAAGTCAGTAAAACTGCTCCTATATGCAGGGCTTTGCTGGATCAACAGGGGAAGTTAAAACACAGCCATGAACGAGAATGATGTGTCAATCACAAAATGCACTTTTTAAAAAATATTTTGAGTAAGTAGAAGTGATCTGAGAAAAATGTATAAGAAAAAACACCTGTGCTTGTCTGTACCTTGCCTTTTGTTTCCCTCCCCAGTATAAAGCAGCTGGACAGGTACGGGCAGCTGGTCCTGACAAACTCCACGGCAGCAGACACAGGTGAATATAGCTGCTGGCTTCAGCTGTGCAGTGGTAACAAGTGCAGGAAGGATGAGACTAGAATGGGTTCTACATACATCTTTTTCTCAGGTAACTAACTTGTTTGGGGGTTGTTATTGCTAGTAAGACACAAATAAAAAATCTACATGAGATCTTTCACTGTCAGGATTTTTTTTCATAGTTTTCATTGTTTTTAGTAGATAATGAAGAAGACAATGCTGGTGAAATGAGTAGATAGTTATTGTTCACTGTTTTTTATGAGTGTTATCTGTGTGTATTATGCTAAATGCTTGCCCAAAATAATACATAATGCAATAGGGAGAAAATGCCTTTGAAAGTACTGACACGTTCTGAGAATCACTTACAAAATGAGAATCATTCTGTGTAAAATCACAGAATGTTTTTGAAAATGTATTATGGTAAACTAAATCTATGTAAAAGATTCATACTACCATGACATTCCAGTGTCCATGTGAGCCTCCATGTTTTCATATCTTCCCCCTCTCGCTACAGTTGCCTTCTGTAAATTCAAAATCCTGACCTCATGCATTGATCTCCACAGGGCCAGAATTCCTCCTAAGGGTCGTCTGTGCATCACGTTGAGAGGGAGGGTGCTCTATAAACCCTTGTGTAGTCTGTCAGAGGTGGAGGTTAGCTGTAGTCCTAACCCCAGCTAGGTAGGTCGTAGCAGATATCATGCACAGCTACTGCTCCTTGGTGGAACACATAAATTCAAACAGGTTTTTTTTTTTCCTTCTGATAGAAAACATCATAAGTGGTAAAACCACCTTTGCCTGATTAGAACGAAAGCGTTCTTGGCTAGCAAATATTTCATTACCAAATGCTAAGGTAGGATCGTTTGTGGTAGGTTTTGGAGATGAGCCACGAGACAGTACAGAAGCCATTTATCAGAAACACTTCATGTTCCAAGAATACATTCCTTCAGAAGACCAGAACAAACATTTCAATCAAGTCATTATATAAATATTCACGCTAGAGAGATGCATTTAAGCCTTGTATTTATAAGCAGTATGACAAATATAAAATTACTCTCTAACAGTCATTCTAGAAGCATTATGTATTTCACCTCTTTACCAGTGCAGTAAGTGTTTTAAAATTGGGTAAATGAACAGAAATAGATGCAGATGAACATTTGGATACATGAAGGAAATTCCTGAGATTTTCTTAACGTGAGGGGATTAGACTACAGTGAAGACTGCTGTGATTTTTGTCCAGTCTATGTAAATATGAACTCTGAAGTCAGAAAAGCATTTGTTTTGTTTTTGTGCTTTAAAGTAAAAATGCTTTGTGTTCATTTTATATGTTTCTTATGGAAAACTCTGTCATAAATATTTTCTATTCTTTCTGTTAAACCAAGCCGTAGATATTATTCTAACTATGTTAACTCTTTTACCTAGATAAAGGGGAACTTTTTGTACCTACTCCCAGTTATTTTGAGATCGTCTACCTGAACCCAGATAAACCAGCAGTCATCCCATGCCGTGTTACTACTCCTTCAGCAAAAGTAACTCTGCACAGGGAATTTCCAGCAGAAGAAATCAAAACAGATGGAACTAACATTATTTATGATGTGAAGAAGGGTTTTATTTACCAGCACCCTACTTCTGATCATAAAGGTATTGTCTACTGCAAAGCAGAGTCACAGGGAGCACCTCAGATTTCCATCAAGTATCATCTGCTGTACGTGGAAGGTAAGATGGATTTTTCCATGCACTTATATTGGTTCCTGTTTCTACTTAGAAAACATTTTTTTAAAATAAAAATTGTGAAATAAGGTAATCGGAGTTCAAAAATCTAAATGAAAAGCACATGTGATTAAACACCAGGTATAAATTCCAGCAAGTTTCTAGTTTGGGGTATGGGGGGGAAGTTCCAGTATTAGGTCACTTACCTGTTGCATTGAACACATTGAGGCAAAAGAAATGCCTTGTGATTATTTTTTATCAGTCTGTTTCATTTTGGAAACTGATTTCCTGCTTCCCACCACTGTCTTTCAATCAGTTCCTAAGGGCCCACCCTCAACCACCATTGCGGCATCGTCCACTCGAGCAGAAGTCAGTGAGAACATTAATGTCGTCTGCACGGTCCTTGGGGAGCCAGATGTAGATGTGAACTTCAGCTGGCAGTACCCAGGGCAAGAGGTGAGATGAGATGTCTGCCCTGTTTGAAGTTCCTTGCTCTTGATAAATGCTGCCCTTTGAATGCCATTTAATGCCTAGATTTGGAAGAGAGACTCTTTCAGATTGCGGTGTCTGCCTCCTGCTAGCTCAGACATGCTTGGCAGGAGGAGGCAACACCTCTCTTTAATACGTCAGCCTACATACCTGTCCCTGAGAGCAGAGGGGTATCACAGAGATGAAGCTTACACCTGCAGAGCTCTGCTCATCTTAGCAAAAATGAAGTTCTGCAGAGCTCGCTCTTCCCTCAGGTTGTCCTTGCAGAGACACTTGGCTTCTGGCAGCAATTCCATAAGGAAAGTCTCAGACAGACCCTGAGGGATCTCAGTGCTGAAAGCAGGAGTAAGGGGGCAAGATACCAGTGCAGCTTGGTGTCCCTAAGCTAGAGCAGTACTGGGTAGTCTTAACAGTGGAGGTAATTGTTGAGAGTGAGTGGCAGAGCTCAGTGCCTACCTGTCTTGACAAAATTGAAATCTAAAGCCCTGCAAGTTTGCTCAGGCCAGGAAAGTAGAGACTGGAGGGAAAAACAACAAAAAAAATTTTTGCTCTCTTGGTAAACACCTGCCACCTCCTAGATGTAGCCTTGCTGCACTGTGACTCATCTGGAAGCATGAACAGGACTGGCAGCTTTTCTTGTACTGGTCCCTTTTGCAAGTGCAATTGCAAGTGCAAGATTGTAGCTGGGCTCTACATAAATGTTTAACATAACCTCTTGCAACTACTACCTTAAGCCTTGCAGCAGCTGTATTAGTAAAAAGCTAATACATATATTTCAGGGAAGCCTCATGAGGTGAGTTCCAAGAAACCTCTTTATTTTACCAATTTTATCCAGGGCAGTGCTAAAAGAGAACCAGGTGAACATTGGCCAGCTGATGTACCCCTCTGCAACCTTCATTTTCTAAGCAGGTTAAGTGTCTGAAAACAAATCTTTCTTCTGATACACCTTCCTTCCACCCACATCCAATGAAATATGTTTCCTGTTTGATCAAATACCACAAGCAAAATGTTGCTACATTGGGATCATTCACTTAGGCAGAGCCTGCTGAGTCACCGCCTTAGTGTAGAGATTCAGAGCCTGTGCATTTAGCGTGGAAGAGCCATTATCCATATTTGACCTAAGTTCGGGGTATGGCAACACCTACTGAAGCAATACTGCTCCAACTGCCCGATACCTGCAGCCTCCTCACTTGGGCCCTGCTACTTGGTGACTCCTGCCCTCCCAGCTCTTGCTTTAGGGTTCGATACGCTCGTGTTGCTCAATCCCATTCGCACGCTCCTGTCTTTCCTTACGAGGTGTCTGTTTTTTCTAAACAGTCTGACAGGCCTGTGATTATCCAAAACTTCTGGCGACTGATCAACAGAGGAATGGGCCATACCACCAGAATCTCAAAGAGTATTATTATTATTGAAGATTTTGAAGCAAGAGATGCTGGGAACTACATTTGTATAGCTCAGAACCTGCAAGGAGAAACAACAGTAGCTACTAAAGTTGAACTAAACTGACCAGAATGACCTCTGGATGTGGACTGAACTGTTATACATGGTCACTTCAGCCCTTTACTTCATTAGGAGTGTTTCTATCACTCTTCTTTTTCATACATCAGTGCATGCTGGTTTTACTGGACTAGTAAAAATGGAATGCTGGACAGGCCAGGGTAGAGTTCCTTATACTTGGCAGTAGTCAGCTGTGAGATACAACTCCTGTAAGTATTAAACTTAGTGCCTGAATGTGT
The DNA here is from genome assembly GCA_013398315.1 of Nothoprocta pentlandii. Lineage (NCBI taxonomy): Eukaryota > Metazoa > Chordata > Aves > Tinamiformes > Tinamidae > Nothoprocta > Nothoprocta pentlandii. The sequence goes on from VZSG01000031.1 coordinate 870,592, forward strand.
ACAAGGCTTATTATGTTCAGGAATAGGTGCTCACAGGCTTTCCTTGGCATATAGTCTTCTTCTTCAGTCTTTCACAAAGGTAGCCTGCTGGGGGATTTGTGCCTTTTATGTATGTGTGTGTGAAAACTGAGAAGATATTTAATCTTCTTTTTCTGGTGCTGTGCAATTTTAAACTTTTAAAGTACTGTATATGTTAAAAGTTACCATATTTGCCCATAGCAATGCTTATTTTGCAAGAATAATTAAATTTTTGAACATTCTAAAAATATGTGTGTGCATATGTGTATATGGATGTGTGTGTGTATATATATAAATATATATATATATATATATGGACATAAACAAAATTCTCCGTCTTGGGAAAGCCCAGTAATAAATAGATATAAATCAAGGTGTTAGAAAGGACAGGGGAGGGGTAGAGTAAGCTGGAGTCTCCTTATGCTGGTGGATTCTTACAATTTTCTAATACAGAGTGTACTCCTCAGTACCCATATCTATAATTCATGTGTACTAAAGATAAAACTGTATTTATTTATATGGTACCATTTACAAAAGAAGAACAAACATGCCATGACTAGCATACACAACAGCTGATGCAGCAGAAGTTTTCTCAGGTTAACAGCCTGTTCAATTTGATTGTATTAATTCACTTAGAAGAAAAGGAAAGATGTTTCAATTGCACACATCCAGAGCTGAATTCAAAGAAAGAAAAGGCAGCTGCTTCTCTCCCCCTCGATTCAGTTACCAGTACAGGGAAAGGCTTCCTCGAGAAAAGGTAAGACCTTGACAATCCCAGTGCTCCCTGATACTACAGCAAGGGTTTTGTGGCGTTGTGGTTTTTCTTTCCTCAGGCTCAAGGCAGCATCCACCACTGCAGTAGAGACGTGCTCAGCAGGGCTACGGGACAACAGCGGTGTTGGGAGCCACGTTGAGGGGAAACAGAGCCCAGCTCAGGTGGGTGCAGCAGGAGCCAAGGCAGAGGGCAGCACCTCGCGCCCAGCCCAGGCCTGGGCTGAGCCCTGTGCTCAAGGTGATGCAAACTGCTGAGTGGATGTGCACGGGCCTGATGTGAGGGGCGACCACGAGGGAAGTACTGCTCATGTAAAAATGGCAGCTCATCATAATTCAGTAACCTAGCAGTGTAGCCAAAAATAGAATTTAACAAGACTGTTTAACATTACTGTTTTAGGTTCCTGCACCTTCGATCCCAGAAATACTTTTGGCCTTAAAAGAAAACTTAGACATTATGCATAGCAATAGGACCATCATAGAACACCAGAGGCAGCCCCTTGTTCACCTTTCAGAGAGCTGGTTAACAAACATACTGCACTGTTACCTGAAGGACTGAACAGGTGAGACATGGTTTCATATAATAACTGAATAAGGCCTCCCTACCACTTTTCTCTGGGCAAGACTTTAATCTGACAGAAGTAACTCCTACAAGCCCTGGGCTTCTGGATAAGGCTGTACCATCTGTATATTAATTTTCAGTATTTTCATTTATCAGCATAGTGCTTTTCCTTTGATGTGCAGGAGCTGTGCCAACTTCTTAAGTTTCAAAGTATTTTGAGCCTCTAATTGAACAATTAGAGTCTTTAAAATATCTAACAGCTAGAAGATGGTGCCACCTGTTCCAGCTTGTTCAGCACCACTGCTGTTCCTGGGTTAGCATCACTTCCTTGAAGATAGTTTGGCAGAAGAGGAAAAGACAAAGTGAATGCACTCGTGCATCATTCCTGTAGTCTCCCTGCAGTTTAATGGTCACCTATACACACACTTTTTGAAACTGCGTTCTCAGGGGAGTGGGTTTTTTTTTTTTTTGCCTCTGCAAGCAGCAATATAATCCTCATCTTTGCAAACTAAGAGTATGGTTCAGGAACCAGCAAGAGCCTCGCAGGCAGGGCTGCTTGTTCTTGCCTCAGTGCAAATACATACAGCTACTACAAAAATTAATAGTGATGTAGGGTTAAAAAAACCTGAAGCTTGAGGCAAGAAATCTGAATGCTCTGTCCTAGTCACATGCCTAAATTAACTAGTATGTTTTTTTTTCCTACTTCTGCATGTCACTTCTTTGTGAAGGCAACAAACAACTACCTTGGGTGTATTGCTGCTGCCTTAATCACATGGGTTTGATTATTGCAAATTTCTGATAAGTGTTCTAACTCAGCCCAGCCCTAAAGGATTTCCTGGTTGTTAGACAGCTGTAGTGCCAGAGTCAATGGCTGCCTGCTGGCTGAAAGGCATTTCCTGCTGAGCTGCAGAGCCATTTACATGCCAGGGTCTTCAGTGTTTGTCATAAACTGAGAAAAATCTTCAATTTGCACATGGAAATGATTCATCTCAGCTTTTACTGTAATTGAAGATTACAGTAAATCATGTAATTGAAGAACGAGCCTTGAGAATAGAATACTGAAGTTACACTAACCTTGTAAGACCACATTATGGATTAGTTTGAATGACTACAAACTACTCTGCTCATGCAAATCCCCCTCTAAACTTCCTTTCAAACCTATCATTAGGGCAGTACTAGATTCTGACTAGAATATA
>VZSG01000031.1:876729-980069 GCA_013398315.1 Nothoprocta pentlandii
TGTTCCTGGGCCTGCTTAGGGCGACAGATGCCAACCTGGAGCCTCTCAGCTTCAAACAATAGATGATGTGAAAAGCTAAGACCCATTAACTAAAATACACTTCTACAATACAATGTAAAATTGAGGACAAATCACTAAATTGAAACAGTTAAAGTTAAAGCCAAGCCTCTCTCCCAAACCAGCAATATTGAAAGACACTGTAACAATCTATTTTAGGATGATATTCCCAAGTTGCTTTCTGTTCACTGAAATACTGTTTTGGAGCATAGAAGAAGACTAAGAACACTTAACTCCTTGAAGTCTGTTCCCTTTTTTGTTTCTATAACATAATGCAGATTTGCCCAGATGTGGGGGGAAGGAAGCTGTATTCTTTTCAAGGACTTGTACCAAAACCTAGTTGCTAATCCTGATCAAAATATTTACTTTATTCTCCCCCCTCCCACTCACCAGGAGACTTTCTCCTGGCTAACTCAAATATCTGTAAACCCCTAGATATTTTTCACCTTGAAAGTTCCATGTGTTTGTCCATTCGAGCTTTTAACTCTTCATTTTCTTGCTGAAACTTCTTCAGTTTATCCATTAAGATGGCATTGTTTTCCACCTTTCCAAAATAATGTCACAGATTAAAATAAAATCCAAACATACACACATCAGGCCATTGACTGAATTATAGGATAACACACACATACTCTCGAGTTTGCAAACCTCATTACAACAAATGAAAAAATAAACAGAGTAAACTCGGGGTAATGCACGACTGACCTGCTGCCACATTTTATATTCTCTAGCAAGAACCAGGTGTATTGATTTAACTCTTGCCTAACACTGGCACTTGCCCCTGAATAAATACCAGCAAAAACCTGGGTGAGACATCGGCTAATTCACATGCTAGGTACTAACAGCATTTTCATAGGAGTTGTGCACAACAGTTTTTCTTGGAATAACAAAGAAGTGACAAATTTGATAGCGCCCCTATGTAATCAGCTCTCCTTGCTGCTCGCCTCATTTCACTTTGTTACTGCAAGATATTTTCAAACGTTAAGGAAAAACAGTGATTAAATGATTGACTTTCCAAAGGTTTGCAATTTTTAGGCAGGAAAGACATAGTCAGAAAAGGAGAGATGGGCAAGAGCCCTACAATGGCCTGTGCTGTCAGCTACAGTAGTTGTCTTAGAGGCTAAAGGGTTGAAAGGTTATTTATTTACAGCATCTGGTAATTCCCTTCCCCCCCTCTATTATAACCCAAGAGTGACTGCCAGACCCCAAGGGAAACTCACCAGTTTTTCCATCTTCATTAGCTTTATATCCTGCTGATGTAGTTTCTCATTCTTGATCTCCAGAACGGCTTTCAAACTTTCCAGTTCCTGCTCCAGATACATAAGCTGCGGGTTTTTCTGAAAGATTTCCACAGAATTTGCTTATTAGCCTGAATTTCAGGAACAATTTAGATATTTTTCTGCTATTGAAGGAGAGAGAAAGAAGATAAATGTGGCAATGAGAGTTACTTGTTCTAAGAAGTGAAATCAAGCTAGGCAGTTATTAAAATTTAATTATTAAAAAAGGCACATATTTAGGATAGTTGCAGCTTTCCTTAGAAGGAAGCACCCAGAATTTGGAAGAAAGAGAGGCAAATACCCCTATGAATCTAGAGGCCCTCGTGCTGTCACAGCAAAACTCATTTTGGGGGCATTCCCAAAGGCTCTCGCCAGGGCAAGGGGAGGAAGAAAACGCAAGCTCGTGTCAACCCACTGCAGGCTGCAGCAGCGGAACAGAAACAAAAGCCTGTCACTCATTAAGCACGTTGTGCGACTAGGGCCACCTTTAAGAACAAGCAGGCCTTGTCGTGGGGTGTTTGGGTAAGACTCCTGCCGAGTTGGGCAACAGCTGCCCTGCCAGAGCAGCAGAGGAGCCCGCGGCAGTTTTGGGGGAGTCTCCGGTGTCAGAGCGCTGCACAGCGAGGCCGCGAGCGAGGCCGCACGCGCCAACGCCACTGCGTGTTTCCTTCTCCTGCACCTCGCAGGGGCTCTGGCGTTTGGGATTCACTTTCACTTCCTCCTTTTAAACACAACTTTGCGTGTGGAAATGCTGCGGTGTCCAGAGAGGCAAAGAAACTGTAGGTTTGCACTTCCTTTTTAGGCCTTTACACAACAGAATTCAGGAGCTGCGGAAGATTTTTAAGAATTTACTCCTATGCCCCCAATAGTTAATTTTGCTTTTAAAGACACATGTCCTCTACCACGTTATTCATTGCCTAACATGAAGTCTGATATAAAGACTGAAATGCCTAGATAAGATTTTTACAAAGGGGAGGGGAAAAAAGAAAAAAACACACAAGCCTACAGAAATATCAAGTGACACTACTCAGACTTTTAAAGGCAGAAGTATATTTTTAACTCTTCAGTTTTATCTAATAAAAATTTCTTATCATGCAGAATTTGTATTTAGCACAGAAGAATCTACTGGGTCGCATTAAGCTTTTTCCACAGAAAAGCCTGGCGCTTATGAAGTTGCCTTCCACTGACTGCCATTCCCCCTCTCTGAGGATGGGAGGGTATTTGCAGTTGGGTAAGAGGTGCTGATTTAGCAATATCTGAAGCTCAGTCTGGAAGGACAAGTGGGCTTTGGCTCAGTCCCCTCCAGTGCATGGAGCAACCCTGACTCAAGGGTTCACCATCAACGGGCAGGAATCAGTTTGGAAAAAACATACATTGCAGGCTCAAATACAGTGAATTTCCTCCCCTGATTAGGGCACTTTTAAAGCATCTGTTGACCATGTAGAGCACTGTGTTATGCCGAGGCTTTCCCATTACCTAAGCCTAGAAACACTGAACTGGGTCGAGTTAGTTAACAGCTTTGTTAATGTTACCATTAGAAACACCGATACGACACTCTAGTGCTCGAGGAGTATTTCTGGTAGCAAAGTCAGTTAAGCAAATACTAGTCAGCATCCGTGCCCTGCAGCTCACAAGCAAGGTGGTTGTTGAAATAGAAGCAAGACTGCGGCTGCAATAACATCTTAGTAGCAAGTAATTTCTCTGGATGTTCTAACCACACTAACTTATAAATCCTTCTATAAATTCCCAAAGACGACTGCCTGTCATTCTTGGAAAGCAAACGAGACCGTTACATAGCAGCCAGCTCTGCTCACGAGTTACCCGTGATGCAGACGGAGGATGTGCTGCTCTGCGCACTGTGACCTAGCTGAGGTGGAAGCCTCTGGGCAACACGCACTAATGTTTGGGCTTATTCCCGTCGCTGACTGCACACGCTGTCACTCCCAAGGACTGGAAACTTTCCATGTTGCACAGGAACCCTGCTGCCCTTCCACCTCCACCCCAAAAATAACCACAGGCCCACAAGACTTCATCTGCTTCACCTGTGAGGACCAGGACTTACCAGAGAGGCTTTTTCTTTGGCTATGTGTTTTTGCTCTTCTGATCGCAACTTCTCGTTTAGAGAGTAATTTTCACATTTTAATTCATCAATCTTTTTCTGAAATGAAAAGATACAGTATAGTTAGATTTGTATCTCCAAACACCCTGCAGGTTTTACACTCTTGCCACATCTTAAACCCTTAACGCACCTCCAGCAACTCCTGCTTCTCCTTAAAGGAATCCTGCAGTGACTTCCTTTCACACTCGTGGGCATTCCTGAGCTCTGAAACAAATTGTTTTTGAGGAGTTTTAATACTGGGGAAGCCGTGAAAAGAGAAAAATATAGACATGCATTTACACAAAGCATGGAAAGAACACATCCTAACCACTTCATGCAATATGGACAGACATACAAAGTATCTGATTTATTGCTGGTTCAGATTTGTTGCTCATCCCCTTGCACAAACCTTCTCCATTAACTGTCAAGTTTGAAAGAATTCAAACAGAGGAACTGCACACAGGAAACTCAAGAGAAACCCATGACAAAAAACAAGTTTCTTAAAGGAGAAACAAATTGAAATTGTGTTTCCCAAAGCTTCTATAAACACATTTCACCTCTACACTCATTCACACTTAAGAGATGTCACACAGAAGACATGGCCTCTAGATTGCAGGGGAAGTATCACCAGTTGTAATGGGGCAAAAGTCTCATGAGAAACTGCGTTATCCAGCAGAGTAGGGCAGGGGAGAGAAACCTCTTCAGTTGATTCAGATGCCAAGGCATTAAGAACGGAGCCCTGAGTCCTGCCCTGAAAAACCAGCTGTCACCCAGTGCAGCGCAAGCAGCGTGCAGGGTTTCTCAACTCAGGAAACATGCCCATTTAATTGGGAAGTGCAGAGCCCTGGGTTTCAATCCTGATGTGCTCTTTATGACAACTATTTACTTGTTACTTTGTGATTTTAAGTAGTCTGAAATTTAGACGCATCTTTTACTGAAAGACAAAATGAAATCCCATCTTAAAGTGTTCTGAAGGTTTCATTCAATTGTGAGAGAACTGCAATCATTTCTGAATGTAAAATAAGCTCTATCCTGTTCCAAAAGAGGGAATTTTGACAGTGTTATTAAACATAGCTGATTGTCAAGAACAAATAAGCGGATATACTGCCGAAGTCAACTTATTATATTTAGAACTAGCAGAACTCTAACTGCATGTACTTCAATACAAACTACTTGCCTGAAAAAGACGACTCGTATTCCTTTTTTAGCTCCTCTACTTTTTCTGAGTGGCTGCTTTCAAGTTCCAGCTTAAAGTTTTCATGTGTGACGTTCAAATTGTCCACCTGCAATATGAGAAGGTGATTTCCTCCTCTGCAGCATATGAAGTTAATTGACGTTGAAAGAAGCGTTATGACCACAGCCCTATGCAGCATGTCGAGTGCATGTTTTAGATAGTCTAGGAAGCACTTAAAGGTAGTATAAAAGGTGAGAAGCTCTGTCACATTCAGCACTCTGTGAGGGGAGCCTTACATTTCACTGATACCAACAGGTTGAGGCACCAACTCCAGAGTTGTTGCAGAGAAAGGTCCCAGGCCAGATGCATTTTTATAATTCCCAAAGCTCAAGGTGACACAAGTTTCCAAGGGAGCTCCAAGGGTCTGCAGGACATCTGCAGGAGCCTGCAGGACATCAAGAATCTGCACCATGTTTAACATCAATATTTGGAGAGCCCAGTGCAGGAACTTTTTACAGTTGCAATAAAATGCAGCTTCAGATTAGATGAAGCAACAGAGTTGCATCATTAGCAAAAATCTGGACTGGTGGAAGGGTCATTGCAACAGGGAGCAATTACTAGGGAACATTGCTACTTCAAGTGTCACAGACCTACCTGCTCTTGGAGCTGTGCTTTGTATTTCTCAGCTTCTTCAATGCAGATGCTCTGGAGTTTCTCACATTCTGCAGTGTAGAACTGTTTAAGCCTCTCCTCCAGCTCAGCTAAATCCTTGTGGTGCTGCTGATTTAACTTCTGCACAAATCCTTCATAAGCAGCTTGCAGCTCATTTCTGTCTCTCTCCAATTTCTCACAAGCTGCTGAAGTGGTTACTGAAGAAAAGAAAGTAATCGATTCACATTTAGCCTTTGACCCAGGCATTAGAGATGACACTCTGCACAACAGCATTATACAAATCTGATTTATATATAAATGAATGCCTCCTCCCTATTAAAAAAATACTCTAAGATAGTCATAAAAATACTGAATCTGCAGTTCAGCACTTCTCAGGCAGAGCGTTATTTGAATCTAGAATTACATGAAGAACCCATATAAAGAACACAAGTGTGCCAGTGTGTCATGATATAAAAGATGCATCAATGAATGCCTCACTGGAGACACTGGAGTGCTCTAATAAAAAAGGTAATTGGATTTACTGCTTCACCTAATTTGATCCCATCTCAGCAGTGGATTTCTCAGAGTACTTCACTCTTTGCTGTATAAACCACTTAGCTAAATTGGAGAGGCCCCTTGCCCGGAGCCCATCCATTCAGCGGGTTAATTACGGCAGGAGCGGCCGCAAAGCAGCTCCCGCCTCACGGGGAGATCGGGAGACACCACCACCCAAGCGCCCAACCCGGAACGCGCCGGCAGCACACGGAGCCCCAGCGCACTGAAACGCACGAGATGTGGGATAGATTCAGGCAAAGTACAGTGTGGGGAGAAAAAAGGAAAATGCAATATCCACAACTCCATCCAGGAGGGTCTTAATAGGGGCAGTCATTTTTCTACTGCTAATGGAGCTGCAAACAAATGTCTTGCACAGTTCCAGCTGCACCCAGGAGCCAGCAGCAAGGTGAAATAGAAGTCACGGTCATTGAATACCATAAGTAAATTGCTTATATATCGCCTCTACTTTAAAATAAACAGATTAGCCAATATATATGTAAGAGAAAAATAACTGGAATGTTAATCTGATCTTGGATTAGATACAGCAGGAGAAGCCATACACACAAGCACTTCATAGCTGCTTGGCAGACTGCCTGAACAGCGTCCATTTAAACTCCATATAAAAGCATGGCAAGATTCATGAGGTTCACGTACAGGCACCACAGGAAATCCTTAGCACAGCTCTGTCTAAGCCTTACGATACACACGCTACAAAACCTTCACGCACAGATTGCCCCAAACTACCTGCTGGCCGGATTCCTGCTTGGCTGAAGCTCGTCAAGAGCAAGTAACTGGGCACAAGCTGCTTGCTCTCGGACTTGAGAAACTGTACCCAAGTCTTGGCTTTATGGCAGATCACCTGGAACCTGCACTAGCAAGTGTGAAAGAGCAGGATGCGCCACATGAAAGCCAGCTTGAAAGCCAGCTTTCACGTGCAGCTGCCTGCACTAGCTGCAGCAGGCCGAGGTTTGTGCTGCTTCTGCTCCAAAGGCTGCTGGGGGGACAGTTTTGGACAGAGCTGTTCATGCCTTGGCAGGCAACAACGCAGCTAAAGCCTCAACAAAAGCAGACCAGAACAGTCCCTGCAAGCTCGGCTCCATCACGGCTTTCCATACGGAGACAGAGGGTGGGCACAACAACTGAGGTTTCTATTGCGCTTTCTTTGTTCCCTCAATCAACTCCAACAATAACTGCTTCCTTTAGAAAATAAAACATTAGCATTCCCAATTCTACCACAGCTAAAGTTGCTGAAGATCCAGGTTTTGCACTGTGATGTTCTGGGGGAAAAGGGATCACTGTGGGACAGGGAGCTTGACAAAGGCAGAGAAGCAAACAGGCTGTTTGTTACACAGTCACCTGCAGAACTCACCGCTCACGTGCAGCGCTCAGGGGTGACTTGCTGAGAAGCCATCAGGTGCTCACTTGCCTCCTCTGAACTGACTGTAGCAGAAACACTTTAAGCAACCCAATTCCTTTAAAAGGAAATCAGTCATCTGCTTCTCTATGAGTGAGGCCAGAGTCTCTTTGTCTCTGTCTGAAAGACTTGGCCTTCTATCATTTTTACCTTTAAGGTCAGGCGGCCAAGTATGCAGTGTCTGAGGTGCTGCCTAACATTTTACAGAACAGCTAAGTCAAACAACACACCACTCCTTTACTAAAGGACACGGTCGTGCTAGTTCTTGTTTGGCCAGTTTGCAAGTCAGATCTACGCGAAGACAAATAAAACCCAGCTTAAAACCTGCACTGGAAGGTGCAGACAACAGTGCCGGCCTCCAAGAGCTGCCCTGGAGCCTGTGTGCCCGATCCCGGCAGGACACTGCGGAGTGTCCCGAGGGCCCCTGGCAGGAGCTCCCTGCACAGGGCGCTGCCGGGGCTGCCCCGGAGACGGCCGATCCCAACGCCGCTCCGGCCCGCGGAGCTGCAGTGCCTGTCCCCGCACAGGAGCCTCACGCCTGCGGCCAGCACTGCCCCTTCCACCTCCACCAGGAGCACCAGCAGTGACCTCACGGTGCCTTGGGCAAGAGCCAGCAATGAAAGGCAAATAAATGCTCAAAGTGGCCGCACAGCCGCAGCAAGGGGACGGTGCCAAACTCGAGACTGACCAAACCAGAGCCAAGGACGATTCAACCCAAGAGAGCGTTACAAGTGTGGGGCTTCAAAGCTTCAAAAGCAGGAGCAGAGGGGTCTGTTGCACACACACACATCCCAGCACTCATCCAAGTGGTCCCGAGTGTCTGTGCATCCTGGTGCTCCCACTGCTCTACGTGTTCCCCCGTGGATCCTCCAACTGCATGGGAGACCCAAACAGGAGGAAACAAGCAGCTCAGGAGAAGCACCGGCCACTTACCCATTAAGTGGTTTCAAGGCCAACTGTAACATGAAGAGTTTTAAGCTCTCAGCATACTGACGGATGGAGGGGATGCTGCACTTGGCAGCATTTACTTCAAGGCCACTAATGGTTTGTCTCATTTGATTGTCCCAGCCAGTCAAATAACTTTCTCATACTCTGTTTTAGTAACAACAGGGACAGGTTTCACCCCTGTTTTTAGGCTGCCTAACACTTGATATATTATAAAGGAAGAATTCAACTCTTCTGGGGCAAAACCTCTGGCAAACTTCTGAAACTGAGCAGCAGGATAGCTTCCTATCAGGAATGCTGTTCCTAACAAATTAATACCGCTGGTTAATTATTAAGCAGCCCCTGCAGCCTCGTGCCTCTCATGGCAGAGCCTTCCACGTAGCAGAGCTGTACGGAGCGACGTAACCGGCCGCGCGGCAGCCGCCCGCGACCGCACGACCTGTCCCGAAGCCCAGGCGCCCGCTTCCCGCCAGCGCTACGCGGGTTCTGCTCCCCGAAAGGCCACCAGAGCCACGGCTCCAACGCGAGCAAACACCCGGGATTTTTCTTCCTAAAAATTATTTTCAAAACAAATTTTCTTTATAAAATTATCTAGCCTGGTCTAGCTGTGACCCAGGAAAAATATCTTAGTTTGTCCAGTCCACTTCTGATACGCAGTGCACTACAGCTAGCAGCGTTTTAATATGTTCAGGGGTGTGGAAAGGCAGTAAGCATTAAAACAAGGAGCATTTTAACATGGTATTCTGTTGACGTGCGCAATATTTTACTGCTCCAATTTCATATTCCACACTGGAAGATGTATAGACTCCTTTGGAAGCCTGCTGGAGCCATACAAGCTCCCTACAGATACATACATTTAATCTAATACTACAGTCAGGATTTGGCCGATTCTCAACGTTGGAATTTCTTCTGCCCGATCATTTTTATCACTAGGCTCCTTTGGACCTCACTTTCGGGATTAGTGGTAGGGTCGTATTTCATCTTCCTCCTCTTGGGCATGCTGAAGTGAGAACATGCCCTAAGGTATAGGGTGGCACATACAGCTCAATCCAAGGAAGAGCCTGATCTCTGGGAAAGGGATCTCCTCCCCTCAGGAAGAGCAAACAGACCCTTCCATCAGTTAAGCTTTCTTGAATATCATCTTAACCTGAAAACCTGATCACATTTGCTCTATCCTTCCATCTTCTTATCGCAGCCTACAAAGCACTTGAAAAGTCACCTATTAATGAAGGGAACAAACGGGCCTTTCTGAGGGAGCTTTCTGGTGCAGCCGGCCCAGGAAGCGAAGCGGGAGGCGGCCGCTCACACACGGGGCAGCAGGGGATGGGTGCGGGCGCCCCGGCCCTGCGCAGGGGTCAGCACCTGCCCTGGGGCTCCGAAACCACCTCCAGGGCAATTCCAGAGCCAGGCCTTTGCCTCCGAAGGAAACACGCAGCCCTCGCCATTCCTACTGACCTCATTAAACAGGCAGCTAAAGATCCAGTGCAGCAGCTTATATATTAATAAGAAAAGAGGAGACAAATGGAGTCTTTGTATCTGCTCCAGCTTCCCAGGACAACAGCAGTCATATCCAAAGCTTTTAGGCTTAGGTCTCGCAGCCGATTTTTGGAAAGAGCGGGTTCCCCTTGCCGGGGCGCCAGCCCCCCGGCGCAAGGCTGGATGCTCTAGGGACGGCCGGGGCTCCGCACGGACATCGGGCGCCCGCGGCTCCGCACCGGCTGCACATGGTGCCAAGCGGCACGTGCGGCTCCCGGGGGTCCCTACAGGAGCAGGGGGTTAGACTAGATGATCTCTAGAGGTCCCTTTCAACCTTAACCATTCTGTGATTCTGATTAACTACATCGCCTCTCACGTGCTGGGGAGAGACGTCTGGAGAGGCTAGCCGTGGGATGCGATGAAGACAAGGGAATGGCATGAAGATCAAGATAAAGCTGAAGATAAAGATAAAACGAAGGCAGATGCTCCGCGGGAACCTCAGCTTGGAGCCTTACGAAGGGAGATGAGGCCGAGGCTGCTGCTGAGGTGCTGCCGGAGCCAGGACACGCCAGGAGCCCCTCAGCCCTCACAATCCCTGCGCACCAACGGGCTGCCACCACTTCCTTCCCATCGCCCGGCACGTGCTCGAGACAGGAGCCCACAGAGGGGCTGGGAACAGGGGCACAGCTAGGCAAGCTCCTGGGAAGCTCATCCAGGAGCCCGGCATCCTGAGAAGCAACAGGCAGCACAAAACACTGGCTACTTTTTGGCCTAACCACTTAAGGTAAAATTTCCTGTTTCTATTACATGGCCAAGTGTAGTTATCACGGTGACAGAAGAAAACACACATGGAGGCTGCTGGAAAATTGCTCCAATGGGCAATTCACTACCTTAAACAGCTGGATTTCATGGTTCGCCACGACTACAAGAAAGTGATTTCCACACTACGACTCTAGATTCATGGATGTCCTTTTGCGGCGGCACAGAAGTGCGGGCGGCTGCTGAGGAGACACACGGACCCCCCTGCACCATGTGCTCCGCTCCTTCCCTGCCTGCTCCTTCCCTGCTGCACCACGTGCTCCGCGCTCCTTCCCTGCTGCACCATGTGCTCTGCTCCTTCCCTGCCCGCTCCTTCCCTGCTGCACCATGTGCTCTGCTCCTTCCCTGCCACACCACGTGCTCCGCGCTCCTTCCCTGTCCACACCAGCAAACAAAGCTCCCAAAAAGCTTCTTTTAAAAGCAAGGCTCTAAGTTGGACTAGAGTAGCAGCAATGAGCAGAGAAGCCAAGCCCAGCTGGTGGAGCTGAGAAGGATCCCCCTGCCAAGCTTCCCGGGCTCATCAGCTGCCAGGGAATACCCAGGTTAATCAGGAATTGGAAAACCAATCTGGAAATCGAAAGCAGCAGCTGCACCTCACCAGACCTGCACTCACATCCAAAGCTTGGCCAGGATCATCCATACTCAACTTGTGAAGCATGTGAAAACAAACATTCCCACTTCCCACTGATAAATGACGTATCTGAAACTGCTCCACACGTATTGCTTCGGTTCAAAACTTATTCTGTTTTTTAAAGGAGCCTCATTCTAAGCGTGCTTTTATAAAAGGTTATCTGCACTTTCAAGCGCAATCAATTTCAATTCAAAGCCTTGCTGCACTCCAGCAGATTGTTCAGCTTTAAGTTCAAGATACACACGTTAACATTCAGTGCAGTTAAACCAAGCTTCCAGTTGGCACAGCCTGCCCTTGAACCTCATAGCTCAGCTTCGGACTATAGCTGCCCACTGGGATGAATCCAAAGGTTTCATCTCATTAGTCTGATAGCTCTTCCTTCTGCTAATTTCACACTCATTCATCTCCAATCCACCAGGGCAGAAGTGCCCATTTCGTGCAGTACATGGCACAGCTTTTGGGGGGTTTTGCCAACAGGTCTCCAGAAACAGCACAGAGGATTTAGGAACCAGAGACTCGGGCACTCCCGGAGGTGCCGTGGCACGTGCCATGGTGGGGCTGGCCCCTCGGTGCGGCCCACACCAGCAAGGGGACAGCAGCCACCGCCTCGCCCCCCAGACCCACGTTTCACTCCATTTTATTAGAACGAGGAAAGCAGATCCTCACCCAGCTCTCCTCGGAGGTTAACCAGCTCTTGGGATAGCTCCTTGTGCTGCCTTAGTGCGTCGTCCCTCTGCAAAGAGAAAACACGAGCGTTTGGTTAGTAGCGGTGCAAAGAGGGCACTTCCCCAGCTAACTCGCAGGAAAACAGCAGGCAGGAGCAGGCAGCCAAGATATGAATCACGTAGGACAACAGTTCTGCTGTTACCCAACACACAGATGTTCCCCTGTCGTTAAGGAAGTTGTACTTTAAAGCAAGGAACAGTGTTTTCCAGGATAACGCTGTAACCGAAGTCCTGCTTGGCAGCATTAACGCGCACTTGACGATGGGTGCGGCGGCCCAGCCTGCAGGACGGACCGACCCCACGGTGCCCGGGGCAGGGAGCGCAGCCAGCGCCGTGGGGCGCTCGCCCCACAGAGCGCCGGCGAGCGCCAAGCCCGAAACTCGGCGGAGACCTCGCGCGTCCCTGCAGGAGAGGCGCAGCCGGCCCGAGCTGAACACGACCCAGCCGGCCCGAGCTGAACACGGCCGCCCCGCTCCTCGCGCGCTGGCCGCCAGCTCCCGCACAGCGGCGGGAGGCTGGTGGGCGCCGCAGCCAAGCCCGAGCCGGGCCCGCACGGAGGCCCCTGGGCGCGGGACAGGCCCCGGGCGCCGCGCGGAGCCGCTGCCGTTACCCTCCGCGGAGCCGCCGCTCCCCTGGCCGCGGCGCACTGGGAGTAGAGGCAGAGCCTGCTGGGGGAGCAGCCCATGGTGCGGCGCGCGGAGCCGCAGCTCCCGCAGGTCACCCGCTCCAGCCGCCCGCTCCCAGCCCGTCCGGCAGCTCCTGCAATTGGCACAGGCGGCCGGCGGCTGCTTAAAGCCACAGCCCTTCATTTAGGAGCCGGCGGCCAGCCCGGGCGCGAGCGAGGAGATCCGGGTGCGCGCGGGTGTCAGCGCAGCCACAGCGCCGCCCCCGCGGATAACGGCGCTTATTTTTAGCCTGCACTCTTAACTTGCGGGGCCAAACGCAACGACGGGAGGCCTGAGCGGCAAGGACGAGCCCTGAGCTGCAAGGAGGAGCCCCAGGCACACACCGGCCGCCGTGAGCAGCCAGGCTCCGCTCGCTGCCCCTTGCGCCCTCAGCCCGCGCCGACCTCCAACACTGACCAGGCCACCTCCTGCAGCCACCACACGAGCCGCTCCGGCAGCGCCGAGGTGGCCCACGGAGGGAAAACACGCAGCGGTGCCTCCATCCCACCTCCTGCAGACCGAGCCCAGGCTCCTGTGGCACCCCGGCACCCAGGAAGGGCAGCCCCTGCTCACCCCCCAAGCACTGACACACACTGCTCTGAGGGAAGGCGAGAGTTAAGGAGCAGCCACCGCTCACGGTCCCCTCTGCATCTGCCGCTGCACGGCTGAAACGCTGAGATCTGATCAACCTGCTTCCAGGCTGGCAACTTGTGGTGGGTCAATACCTCTCGCTGCATTTACACACGGACTTGGCATTTATTCTTGAAGCTGCAGTACAGCTGAAAAATCAGGTTTTATGGAAGATTAATCAAAATGAATAAAGCTATACACCCTGTAGGTGATGTAAGTGGTAGGAAACTATTCTGCAGATAGAAGATAGGGCACAATATTCTTGTGTGTTTGACCTTGTAGACCTTAAAAGGCCTACTCTTCACCACTGCAGTTTAAGCAGTCCTAGCAGCACTTACTTGATCACTGGCACACTGCAAGGGACAGTTGTTAGTTGTGTCACAGCTTTATGGTAAACACTCCAACATTTTTGCAAGGCTGGGTGGGCTGAGATGGAAAGTCACCCCTTTCCTACCACAGCAGAGCCTCAGGAGAGCAGAGCACTCAGTTCTGCACAAGAGTCACCTTCTTTCCCCCACTCCCGTGGCTGGGAAGGAGATGAGTCATCCTGCTCGACATCAGTGCCCACACGGACACGGCACTGATGAAACGGTGGATACTGCAGTAGGATATTTGAGCTGCATCACTTGCACTGTGCGCACTGCCAAACAGGGAATCTTTGAAGGACTCAACTATATACTTCTATTTTGACATCCCAGACATCTGATAGGATTTTCCAGAGCTTTTCCAATAACTTTCTGCATTACTAAACTAGCTTCAAACACACTAAGCAAACAGTTTCCAGGATTTTTCTCCTTTTTACTTCTTAGGTTGCATATTCATTCCCTATGCTAACTCCTTCATTAAAAAATGAAACAAAAATATCTTTCAACCTGATTTGTTCCACCTAACCAGTCAGTAAAGCATATCTCATGTTTCCTCCTCCAGCTCTGCTGGAGAGTTGCTTAGGGTTGTAGGCCCACAAGGTGATGATGAAAAAAGATGATCTCAGAGGAGGATATACTAAAGACTGAACTGAGACTAAAAAAAGAAAAAAAAAGTAATATTGTTGCTCTACCCTTTTTTTTTTTTTTCTTTTTGAAGGCTTTTTGCTTTGTACTGCTCTTAACCCTTTTTGCTTTTTCTTGGTGCTGCTTAACCTCGTGGCTCCACCTCCAGTCATGAAAGGACCTATTCAAACGAAAGCAGTCAGTCGTAAGGGCTGTCAACCTCGAATGGGAAGAACAAGTTGGTCACGTAACTGCTGAAGGAGCCACATGAAATGCAGTCACATTAAACTGCCAGACTGACCTACGTTGCAGTTAATTTAACATTACCTAGCCTGGCTTCTGATAGAAGTTTGGTTCTAGATGCAAGAACCTCCTCAATTAAATTTCACATCTTGAAAACTTGACAGTTTAATTGCAATGAACTACCAAAGACCACATAATCCAATCAACACCACCTCACCACCTTCAACATTTCTTCTGAAGACTTGTATGAACATATTTTGAATTAGAATATCAAACCTTTGCGCGCAGGGACTTCTAGTCCATGTTTTACAAGTTTATAGCTGAAAAATCAAAGCTAGAGGTCAAAAGAACAAACTCAAGCAGCAGAACACAACAAAGAGCAATTTTGTCAGCGTTCTCTCTAGATATATTTGGCAGTAAAAGAAAGCCAATTTCAGCAGTATTATCCTTGCTTAGTGTTGAAGACTCAAAGAGGACATTTATATCACATTACAGCAATATCTGGAACAATTCCAGTTCATGGCCAACTACCATATAGATGACTGGCACCCACTTGTCTTATATCAAAAGAAACTGTATTGCTGTTGCAAAAGAAATGGCTGTTGGAGCAGCATGAGAAACCATGGCACTTCAGCCAAGACAAACCTGGAAACCACAGTCTTAGCACTATAAAAACTGAGTTTGGGGACAGTAGTGTTAAGGCAAACCAGTGCCATCAGATGCTACCAGAACAGTTTTCAAGCACAAAGCAGGAGACTAAGATTTCTTAGGTTTATGCTTTTTGAAAACTTGACCAGAAACACCAGGATGATGTGTATGCAGTAACGAGGGCATTGGCAAGGGCGAGTTATGTCCCTTACAACTTGATGGAAACATGAAAGCAAAAGCAGAGAGGTCCAAGGCAGGGAGGGGTAGAGAAGACAAAGGCTTCAGGAGCACAAGGATGACAGTCAAGAACAGAGTAAATTAGAAAATCTTTTGTTCATATTTATATTAAAGGCAGGTACGTGGGCAAGTTAAGAGGCTTAAGAGCTGTTTTTCCTGGCAACGAGCTATATTTGCTGTAGCTTGAAATTCAAGCAGGCCCAGCCTAGTGCCATTTTGGGGTGAAGGCACATCCACGGCTGGGCGGTTGGCACTGCACTGCTTTACAAGTGGGAAACAAGGGGCAATTATCCATATTTCATCGTTTACATCCCAAACATACTCCTTTTAGAAATGAAATCCTTATCCTGCTGCATGCTGTTGATGAAATGTATGAAACAAGAAAAAAATCCTTAAGAGCAGATACTAAAAAAGAAATGCCTTAATTTCAAAAACCTGATATTTTAGTACATAAATGTAAGTACCTGCATGAATATCCAAGTGATAAGCTCTTAAATAGTTACCTGGTCCACACTGTGCAGCCTATCTCCTCCTGCAATACTTCTGACCCATTTCAGACCTCTGAGCAAGCACCAAGTAACTGCCACTTAGCAAGTCACCCAGGGTCCTACTTTTCCTGCTCAGATTCGTGTTCCCAAACCTTCCCGAGAGCTGTGCTCACAGGAAGCCTTTCAACGAGCAGAAGGCTACGGCAACAGGTCTGCACCACGTCTTGGGAAACACGCTGCTCTGCGTTCAGAGTGGAGCAGACCCAGCTGGCTTCTGGCTCCTCAAGTATCCTGGGATGGCAGGTGGCCCATCCTGGAATGCTCTCCCTGCGAGCAGAGGCTGCAAAGGGCTCCTGTGATGCCACTGCGGAGCTGCTGCTCCTGCCAAGCTGCCCGTGGCATGCAGCAGTGCTCCGGCCACGGCACAGCAGCAGGATCCAGCTCCGAGACCGGCCTTCCCAGCGGGATCCAGCTCTCGGATGGATCAGCCTCCTAGTTTCACTGCTAGTATACTTGAAAAACCTAATAATTTCAAAAATCAACACACACGTGGGTGAAGGTAAAGAGTCAAGTGCAAAACCACTGCAATTTTAATACGGAATTATTAGACCATCCTGGTATTTCTTCATTAGAAGGCCCAAAATAGAAATTCATTAGTGCAGTAGAGAAAGCAGCACTTCCATGTGTTTTACTGTCATACACAGCGGTCAAGTTAATTTTATTCTGCAAAGGGAAGGACAGATTTGAAAGCCATTTGCTTCTATTTACTCTAAAACAAAACAAAAAACCACATAGACCTCAACCAGACTCAGAGAAACATGGAGTATTCTAAAGAAAATAATAAACCAGGCATATTTGCAAGCCTGAAAGGCTTTGCACTGGAAGGACTATACAAAGCAGAAGATGGAAACAGAAGCCAAGAATTATTTCCCCCCACCACCTTTTTCCCCTTTTCTTCTTTTCTATTTTTCACAAGCTCCTTCATTTCATTCTGAACTCGTACCAGTTAGCTCTAGCTCACTCCTGTCTTGAATTTTTGGTCATCATCTTTGTGGGAGGGGAAGAAGCATGAGAAAAATAAAGCATTCATGGGAAACAATTCCGTCACGTGAAGCAATACCGATTGTCTGGCACAGACTGCATCAGAACTGAGGGTGTCTTTCTCCCATACAACTTTTACTGCAAGTCCTGCCCTGAAGACCTTTCATTTTCTCTATCTAGAACCTGAAGATCCAATAAATTCCTGAAGTGAGGTGCCTTCAAAAACACTAGACAGATTCTTCACCAGAGCCTAGTTCCACATTAATCAATATATTAAAGTCTTCCTATGGATGTTGAAGTTCATGAAACTTAAATCAAAACAGCAAAATAATCAGCTGTTTTGGTCAATAAGCTGTCATGCATGAAAGAAACCTGGGAAGAGTTTGTAGCTACCCTGCTTCCTAGCAGCCAGCTCCAAGATGCAGGTTCCCAGAGCCCCAACCTCCTTCAATCCAGAAGCTACTGTGCTTTCTCTTATTCTCCTTTATTAAACAGAAACACTTTAAAAAGTCATATAATACATACACATAATCCTCAAACACTTGCTTTTGACCGGAGTTTTACTTTTCTTGGGGCAAAGGAGAGAGAAGCCTGAAGCAGCATGGAAGTGATCTCAAATGAACATCCTTAGTCTGCTTTGTTACAAGACCTGTGCATAGTAACTGGATTCAAGCAGATGGAGAAATACTCTGATGAGAAGCACCCAAGTGTGATGTTAGATTCTCAAAGATTAGAATTGAAAAGTTAAACCAAAGACAGCTCTTCGTAACAATGAGTGTGTCAAAATACTTGCAGTTTACAGGTAAAAATGACAGTTTCCTTAAGTTTACAGTTCTGTGATGCAGTGCATGCTTCTATTCCTTCAGCTGGATGCTCTTGCTATCACTTAATATGAAAAATCTTAAACTGAATTTACATGCAGGACAACAAGTTATTCTGACACATATGCCCGTGTACTCCAAGATCCAAAACATCCCGTCTGTTCTAGGAAGTTCCCAACAAAGCCATTATCTCAACTCTTACCCTCATCCACGTGCCAGGAAGTGCCAGACACGCTGGCTCATACATTAATGGCTCATTCCTATTTCCACCTACAACTCCTGAAGGCGGTTTCAGCCACAGCAATTCCAGTCCTTTCCTTCTTCCATACGGTGCTTCCTGTACCATATCCAGAACCAATGCTATGCACATCCTACTACCGAGGCTCCCTACCCTCCCAAGACACATTCACCCTCTCTAGGAAACTTCTTCCCGCTGCCACCATAGTCAATCCCAAGCAACACTTGGGCTGTGAATTCTAGTCTTTTTGTGAGACCTACAAGATATGGACAACAGCAAAATTAACCTGTAGGAATTCAGCTCCGTAGTACTGTGCTGAGAGACTTCAAAGTGTCAGAGACTTGCATTCTCCTTTCTGAGGCATGATCTCCTTTCTAGGGATGATGATGAGGGCTCTTGAAAATACTTAATCAGATTTTGTTTATTAGACAAGAAGAGAACGGAGTAGTAATTGCCCAGTTTAATACCCAAGACATTTTTAAGTGGTCTGACTGCTACTGAACATGGTAAAAAATCCTTATGCATTATTTAACATACAAGGATGAGAAGGTAATAAAGAGCAGTTCAAGTCACTACACTGAGACATTTCCTTTCTGCTTGAAAGCCGAACCTCTCCCAAGCAGCTGCTGAAATTACCAAAGCCAGACTTAAACCAAGCTCGTGCCATGCCAACAGAACAATAAGAAGTTCTCTCTGCCTCCAAGCACTCGGTGGTTTCAGCATCGCAAGGGGCTGTTGTTTCAGTACTGAGGCAGTGCTAGGAGGGACCGCACAGAGCGGTTCAGGAGGGGCTGAGAACCTGCCAACAGAAAAGCTCCTGGCTCAGGCAGCACCCGCAGCGGTCTCGGTGCCACCAGCTCTGCTTTTGCAGGAAATTATGGGAGCTACCTGGATTTGAGGTTCTCCTTGGCACAGGAATACCTAAGCTGCTCCCCATGGATGCAGGTGGGCAGCAGCTTAAGCTCAGGTAGCTGTGGACTCCCAGCCATGCAGCCCTCTACCTCACATCTGCGCTGGGGCTTTTCCACTCCCTTCTCAGGGCTGACCACTCCAGAGGGATTCACCACAAAGCATGGGCTATGGGCAGACCTACAAGGCAGATGCATAACCAGGCTGCTGTTCCTGATCAGGACCTTGCCCTGTCCCAGCACAAGGGTCGGCAAGTGGCAGCCAGTGCTGGTGACAGGGAGCAGATACAGGTGCAGACACGGACAGAGGAGGGCAGGAAGGCACCAGTGACAGCTCAAGCTGCAGGGAGCCACAGCCTGACCTGCAGCAGACCTTTAGACCCTGGTTTTAAGGATTCTGCTAATGGGGCTAGTAAATCCTTGCAAGACCAAAAAAGTACACGCAAAATTACTACACAAAAGTGCGGAACAACCTGACCGCAGTGCTCTGGTTTTCAGAGTTGAGCACAGTTAGAGGGTAACAGGGGAAAGATTTCCCCTGGACCTGCGAGTTTGCTGTGCATGGCCAATTTTCCCATTTGCTCTGCACCTCCACTCTTCTCCTTTCTTGTTTCAAGTTAAAAACCAGGAAGGCACTTGGGAAGCCCCAGGCATCTGCGGCTCGCGCCCCGCTCCGGGCTGCCAGCGCACACGGCCCCACGGCACGGGCAGGACGCCGCGCCGCTGGACATTCCCGGCGGACGCTATTCCTTTCCACGGGATACGCTGCTTGCCAAGGGAGCTTCCAGCCAACACTGGCTCATCGCAGCAGCACTGCTCCGTTGGAAAGCCACCTGAGCTCCTGCTTGGTAAAACCCAGGATTTAGAGCTCCATCAGCGCGGAGGAGCCACCTTCACGAGGTTCAATGCAGAAGAGCCTGGGTAAGACGCAGACGCCTCAGCCTCCCCCGCAGCCCTTGTTCTTTCCTTTCCAGACACTGGAGAGAGCAGCACCTCAGGCTGAGGCTCCTTCCAGCCGCTTGCGCACTGCAGGAGTCGGGCTCAGAGCTCACGAGCTCAACCCAACTGACAGCCCAAGCAGGCACAAAGTTTGAGCTACCAAGAGGTCCCCAAGCAGCCCTCCAGAAAGCCCAAACTACCCTGGGTGTCTTGGGCATGAAGTGTGCAGCCAGACCAGCATCCACACTCCCACCAAGGAGCAGGGGAAGCAAGGAAAGAGCACCTACGACAGCGTTCCCAAAGCTGCTGGCTAATGAAGAGGAGCAGCCTGTGCAGAGCCCTCGCAGAGCAGCCCTCCTCGCTCCTGCAGTATCCACCAGCACAGGACAAGACCCCACCTGCAGCACTGCCTTGCTGCAGCGCAGCGGAGAGCAGGCTCCAAGCCAACAACGGGCACAGGAACACACACAAAGGCAGCTTTAGCCCAGGCTAAATTCCCAAAGATTGCTCATTTGATATAACTGGAGAGGAAACATTGGCTTTCTTTCCATCTCCAAAACAACAATGAAAAGGGAAAAGCAAAACTACTTTTTTCCACTCCCATGCAGTTCCCCTCTCTTCCTTCCCCCTTGCACTTTAAAATAACCGTTCCTATTATTCTAAGGGAAATCATTTTGAGACAGTAAGCAAGCTCTAAAACAGCCTGGCAGAGGTAAGTATGCACGACAGGCTTCCTCTCATTAAGTGGTGCACAGATCAAGGATGCCTGCATTTTAAAAAGCAGCAACATAAAAAGATTTGAGGGAAGAACTTAGACCAAAACATTAATTATAAAAGTTACTGTATAATAAGCACCTTGATTCTAGTAGTTAGAGGACTGTGTGGAAATTCAGCAGTGAGAATTTCACATAAGAATTTCACAATTTCAGATTGGATAACAGGCACCTAAAAGTTCTGTATCACAGCAATTTCAGATCTTTAGTTAGCTCCTTAGCAGAGAAAGGTGCTCCAACCAGCAGTGTAAGGAAATAAATCTAAGCTAGAAGACAAAACTGAGCAGAGCCAGCTGCTCTTGCTGAGCTGAACCAGGCTTGAACTCAACACTAAAACATTATTTTTAGAAGGAGTGTGAGTGAGCAGTTAATATCCACAAGAAAAGAGAATATTACACTTTTGGCAGCATGCTAAGACAGCTTAGTGCTTTTTTTATACAAGACTCTGAAATTGTTCTAACGATGGAATACTTAAAGTAAGATTGATAACGGTCTTAGAATATTAGAAATAAATCAAAAAATAAAAATGTAAAACCACTCTACAAAACCACCCATTACAGCAGAAGTCCACAGTGATAGCCCTGCCTTCAGTAAGTTCAGATTCTTCTTCCCCTGAAAGCTCTCTGTGCAGACCAAAACCTTCTAGTGTATTATTAACCATATCAAGTCATTATGTCAAACAGAAGGAAACATTAACACACTATTTAATTCCACTCTAAAATCCAGATGCCAATCTAAAATTTAATGGCAACTTGATAATTTCAAGATAGCGCTAATAAGGCAAGATTTTCATCCTTTCAGCAAACACTACCATTACCACTACTTTTAACAGCTCAAGAGATATTTGCCCTTTGCATAAAGCCAAGTAACACAGTGTCAGATAACAGAGCAAAGTCATGTTGATTATCTGTTGGGACCAGTCTTTTCCACAAGAGCAAAACTCCAAGGATATTCCTGGGAGAGGTGCTTAGCCCTAAGGACTCCACACGAATCCTTACACGAGGCCTTGCTACAAGATCTCAAAAATTCCTTTTCAGGCTGCAGAGACATCAAGACTCAGCATCATATTTTTCCT
Source organism: Nothoprocta pentlandii (assembly GCA_013398315.1). Taxonomy (NCBI): domain Eukaryota; kingdom Metazoa; phylum Chordata; class Aves; order Tinamiformes; family Tinamidae; genus Nothoprocta; species Nothoprocta pentlandii. The sequence goes on from VZSG01000031.1 coordinate 898,247, forward strand.
TGCAGCTAATGCCTAGGGCAAGTTCCAAAGAGATGGAATTTACAGAAAAAAAGTTTCATTTTTTAATTAAACATAGGTGACCACATTTCTACCTGACTACTCTGTATTTCTTAGAAGGTATTTCTAGATTATAAATATGTATACCAAGGTATATAATAAAACAGCACTAGTGTAAGTGCACTCTGTTATAACTGCATCATTAGTTGGGCACTTGTAGCAAACAGAAACTTGCAATTTAAACAGATTTATACAAAGAGGAATCACAGGAGAAGGAAGAGAGAAGACTATAGAAATTGGAGGGGAAATACAAAGGTTATGCTTCAGCCCACAAATTCATTCCTTTTTGGGAACAACTCAACAAATCAAAGCCAGAAGAGATTGAGTTTTACCAAGGACTGGAGGTGCTGGATCACAACCGTTAATGCCTCAAACTTCAGGTTACTGCTTGACAGGAATTTCTTCAGCTGCAGGATGATTCCACTTTGGTTCTCGCATTTCGTTTTATATTGTGTCAACTCGGCTGATTTTGTCCCATGCACATCCGTGGAGGTCTGTGTCTGTATGCACGAGTTCTTGGGACTCCGCTGCTTACCCTTGTCAACTGGAAAAAGGGAAGGGGGGAAAAGATTAGTTGTCATTTTTGCTGACGCCGCACAAAAGCTTAGGGGCACAAAAGCAGTTACTAACTCTTCTTGAAATACTACAAAGGTTATTTCAATTGCCCTGTAGAGCAAACATCTACTGGCTTGCACGATAGCTTCAGAAGCGCAGCGTGAAGCATTACATATAGCAGCTTGCATGCATTCTTTAACTCCCTTGTCAACACACGCTCTGGCATACCCTGCGTGCAATGCTTTCAATTGGTATGGCCCAAAAGGCCAGCTGGTTATCCTAGCGATCTAAGGACCAAGTCTAGTGACTTATTTCTATCCTAAGAGCCAGTGACTTTTGCTTGCAACATGATTTCATATTTTCTGCACTCTGGTGCATTACTGAATAGGGAAGTGTTCTCCCTATATTTACTCAATCTTCCTTTCCTTTCCAGTTTGCATTGCAAGAACTCCACTCTCTCCAGCTCAGGTCTGAGTTCTACTAATCAGAGGTCTTTAAGCAGTTTTTTTTTTTATGTCAGCAGTTTTTGTCACAAAGATGATACTTTAGAAAACTGTCTAAAATGTATTTCAGGCTTGCCTGGCATAGTCCAATAATTACATAGTTTATGTAACACTCCCAGCTATGTTGCAACCTCCATCACTTCACAGTACTCAATCATGTCACGTCAGAAGAAACCACATTACATAACCCCACACTTGACTCGTAAACACCACAGAGATACCAGGCTTCTCTGCTGCCTTCGCTTCAGCTGGAGCTGCTCACAGATAGGGCTAGTCTCCTTTTTGATCACACAGAGAACAAACACTTTTGTAATAAAAGACTGATGCAATATATAAATATCCCTAGGCAGCTTCATGAAAAACACCTGAGCAGATTACTTAGTAGTTTCAACTTAACAAGATTTCTTCAAGATAAAGTGAAGAAAACAAAGGTAGGATTTGGAGAAAGAAACATGTGGAAAAAACAAGTGAATGAATAAGCATTCATCATTTATAAATCCCTTCTCAAGCCCCAAACACCTCGCATGAAGACTGTAAGATTACAGAAATATTCCCAGAAGGTTGAGGTCCAGTCACACAGCTCAATATTAGTAATAATAAATGCTTTGATTCTCAGCTCATGTTCATCTGATACATCAGCCATCACATTAGTACATCGGTCTTGCATGGCTTTGCATCGTTTTCAAAGCATTTGAAGTTAAGTTCCCATTCAAAAAACTGATGTCATCTACGCCTCTCATGCTGAGCCAGGTATGAAGAGCATTCTCAAGCCTACTAATTTTCCAAGCAAATCCCTCCCTCCCAATTACAGGAACATCAGTATCCTGGTTTATAATGTTTGGATGCTCCTGCTTTCTTAGAGATTTCACTACATACCTGTGCAGGAGATGCTGCCTGTTAAGGGCATATTTTCAATTAAAAAGCTACTGTCTCGCCATGTAGTAGTAGAACTGCTCAAGGAAAGCCAACATGGTAACCCAAGATGGAAATCACAGTTCGTATCCGCATAGAAAATTGAGATCAAGTTTGCCTGACAGTTCCAGTTACCTTGTTTTTATCACCTTTTTAATTAATCTGATGACTTCCTCTCTTGCCATGCAGACAGTCCTCCGACTTGGGCCTCTAAATGAGCTGCACAGTTCAGGTTTCAGAGCTATCCTGTTATATTCCCTGCAAACTTAGGGAGGACACTGTCTGTTGCCCCAGTCACCTTCTGAAAATCCTTAAAATTTTAAGGGACACTAATCAAGAGAAGAGGAATAAGACCAGAAGAGGCATTCCCTAGCCTACTGGCTCATTTATTGCTACTCTCTCACATATTCCACCTCCTCTCTGAATGCTCCTCCTCAAGTGAAGAATTGGGGCACTATTTCTGAGCCCAAGGTGCTCGCTAGTTTCAGCGGTGCAGATGCTCATCAATACAGCCATTTCATTAGCTTTATGAAGAGACTTTGACATCCATCTGTTATGGGCCTTGACAGACAGCGAAAAGCTGCTTTAAACAGTACAAAGGGTCACAGGCAATTTTTGTTCTAAGAAAAATGACATCAGACACTTTCCTAATTAAATTATATTACACATCACACTGACACCACAGCTAACTAAGTAACCCAAGACTCCAGATAACCACCGTTTCCAAAGTTCAGCCAGAATTTTTTTTTTTTTTTTTTGCTTTGGGTAATCAAGGTTTCCAGGCTGCCAAATCTTTTCCTAGAAGTTAATTCAAACCTACATCCAAGCCAATGCCAGATTCCAGTCTAAATAAAGCTCAAGAAAAAGATACGCACAGAGGGAACCCACTTCTCCAGACAGTTTTATCACAGGCTCACACCATACCCAGCCACTTCAGGCACTCCAAAGCTCTGCTCTTTTCCAAGCACTGCAGGACCCCGCTGCAGCGCCCACTGCTTTGCACATTCAGCCCAGCCACACTGCTGTGCCTATTTACCACAACATCTGGGCAACAGCGGATGATGCTGCCAGATTTGTACAGGAGACCTGCTAGGATGTCCAAACAAGAACCTGGCTTTTGTTAAGGCAGAGGAATTAACTTCCAATATAGCACTTAGATGATGGACTCTAAAGACCATCAATTAGGCAAAGCGGGAGCTTGGATATTTTTAAAGCTTGCCACGTTTATGCAGCCAGCCTTGTAAAGCACAATTTCCTCAGGCTAGAGATCTAAGTACTGCACTGCAGTAACCCAACAGAATCACCATATGAAGTGGTTTTTTTCCTACTGATACAAGGAAGGATAAATAAATAATAGTAACTCAGTAATGACTGAGCCTTTTGAGTACTAAGCCACTGCCGGAAGGTTTGATGTTTTACTGGCAAAAAGAGTATCCCATGACCTTGGAAAAGGGCAAGAACTGCTTCCCCTGTCTCCGAGATCACCATGCCCATGGCAGCTGCCATAAAACAAAATCTTGTTCTTTAGATGTTGTATCACACCCACCCCACGATTTTCTGTGAAGGGAATCACTTCACATAGTTTCTCTACTTAATAAATGCAGAGAAGAAAACAGAGCTCTAGTGATATAGGGTACATTCCAGCCCGCTTTAAGCACTTAGACACTTGCATTGGTACCTCCCTGGCCGGCTGTCCGAGCTTGCCTGCTCCTGGGCACCATGGCTAGGGAGACCAGGGGAAGGGCGCATCACCCTGTGCTGATTTGCAGAACCAAAGCAACATCTTGATTTGCTTACCATGCAAGAGCAAGTTCTGCAAAGCAGTAATTCCTAATAAACGCAGACAATTCTATTAGCCAAAGATTAAATTTATGTTTCTTAAAAACACTCCATACAGCCTGAACAAAACACGTGAAGCACAAGGAGGAACAATCTCATCTCATCGGAAAACCAACCCCCAGTTCTGCAGGCACCGTTATCTTACCCCTGAGCACTTTCTTTTCGTGTTCCCCATCCAAACCATTTTCAGAGAAGACTTCTTGATCAACATTTTCTCTCGTAGGAAGCTGTAGGCTGGTAAAAACTTTCCGACTCTCTTCCATTTTATGGAAAACCTTGTCTACACACGTCAAATTGGTGCTCGCTTCTTTAATCAGCAAGAAGAGATCAGCCTGGGTGTTTAACCGAGCTTCCATCTCTTCCCTCATTCGCTGGATTTCCTCAAGCACCGCTCTTACATGCAGGTGACCGGCCATCATCTCCGCTTTGAGGTCTTCCCTCAGCTGCTGCTGGCTTCTCTGCATCGCCAGCACTGCCCTGATCTCCTCCTGCGACGCTTCCACGTGGCGCCTCAGGTCCTGCTGCCCGGCCTGCATGGCCACCTGCCTCGCGTGGACGTCGGCCAACAGCGTCGCCAGGCTCTCCATGCCGGCCCTGCCGGAGCCGCCTCGCCGGGGCTCACAGCTTCCGAGCAGCCATGGGTGCTGGCGAGCAAAGAGATTCCCAGGACAGCAGAGCTAGCACGGAGCTGGTGGTTTGGGATCCCGCCTCTGCTCGCAGGATGCTTCAGTCACCGTGCTAGGTAAGATGAAGGTACTAAATAAATACCTTAAAGTAAGGTATGAAATCAAGTACGTTAAGCAGGGCGGCAGAGCCCCATGTGAGGCTCAGCCAGAGCCCTAGTCAGGTTAATTGCCAGATTGGGCCACACCTGCATTTTTAGAAATCTTTTGCTGACATCACTGCCTGTGGGATGTCACCCAGCCGGCCACTCCCAGACATCTGATCCGCATCAGTCCAGGATGCCCGGCCATCAGTAACCATGTTTGCTGCAAAACAGCCTGCAAGAAGGGAGCAGCCCTTCCTTTCCAACACAAAGGCTCCGAGGGATCCAAACCGTCTGTAGGAGCCAAGAGTCAAACAGTTCAGCATTACTTACTCCAATTGTATATTCAGAGAGCCGGTTCTGCACCACCCTTTCCTGATGTGTGCCAGAGTTCCAGAGGAAATCCAAATGCATGAGTACATACTTGGCTGGTCTTCACTCCCCTCCTCATGAACGCAGCTCCTGGTGTCCATTTAGCCATGTCCGAAAGCAGCCAGGCCCTAGGGATGCCCTGCAGCTCCTTCATGATGCACAGTTATCCCAGCACCAGAGCAGGACTCATCAATGAGATGTTTTGGGTACATTTAGAAGTCTCTTCTAGCTACCAGGTCTGGCTTAACATTTTTTTCATAGAAGCGAAGGCTTCACCCTTGTAAGTACTAAGCAAGCAGATTTCATGGCAGTTGATACAGGCTCCATGTAAAAGCATATGCAGGGAGGCAGGACACCAGGCTACTGTTTGTTCTATACCACACCAATTTACTTATTAAGGAACTGACTTCAGACTGGGGAAGAGTGGAGAGGAGTCTCCACCTGCAGAACACATCCCCTAGCCCTGCATCTATACAGATAACTCGACGCTGAAGCCCAAAGTAACGTTCGTGGTGCAGAGGAAGCCCAAGTATCACAGATGCTGGAGCTCACAAGGGCTGTGACAGCCCCTTTGCACGGTCATGGTCCCAGGATACTTCTGGAGTTCACAAGTACCCCAGAGCAGTTAGGCTGTCCACCCAAAGCTGCAATAACCCACTCCGTGCTCTTTCCAGCTGCAAAGCGTTACAGAGAAGGCCAGTAGCCCAGTGGGCTCAGACACAGGATCTACAGCTCACCACAAGACTGCTGCACAGGGACAAGTGGCCAGTTTGGGGAGTCCCATTTCTGGAAGAAAGTCACTACCCACTTTCCAGTCCAGGCACATTAATGGGCCCAATAAACACAAGGTTGTTCCTAGCACAGCTATACGATGCAGGTATAGTTTGCTCCCCTCAGTCCCCAACCCCTTTTCTAGATGTACAGATACTCTGCAAGCCCTTAAGCATCCATAATCACATAAAAATATTGAAATAAACACAAACTAAATTACAGAGAAGTAAACTGAAAATCGAATCCAGAGATCATCTTGGACAAAAGGGAGTAAAGGCAGGTAAAAAGGGCCATTGTGGAGGCTGGCAGTACATGAGTGCCCCTAGACACGCTCCAGCAGCGGTTAAGTTCAGCAGAGCACACGATTCTGCTCTGTTTTTCTGCAGAGGAACAGGCTCCCCCACATGGTGGCTCAGAGCAGAGCCTTAACAGACACAGGCAACAACTAGGACAAAGCTCAAGGGACTAAAATTCAGCGCTTTTTGTTTCCTGACCCACAGCACTAGCTCAAAGCCTGTAAGCCCCTTGCTTGCCACATGTAAATGTACCCACCTGAGCTGCACAGTGCTCACCAGGACAGCATAACGCATCGTGAAGAGCTGCCCTCCTTGGAAACCAGCCTCTTGAAGTGCAAACACCAACTTCATCCAGAATGACACCCATTTTGTCAAGGCATTTTCCCCTCAAAATAAGAAATCTGATCCTATTATTCGACGATTTATGGAGATCACCCTCTGCATGCAACTTCTGGACAGGTTTACTTTACTTTTCTCCACTTAAGACATCCTTCAAGCTAGCCTGAACTGCATGGGCAGGTGCTGGCATTGCATAGCAAGTGGGAAGGCTCTAGATCTAGCTGGTGCTTTGAACTTTATAACCAGTCTCTCTACAAGAATATTCTGTAACTAATGATACATGAGATGGTTTTGAGCAATATGCAAGCTTCTCAACCTAGAATTTATAGTCTCTCAAATACCAATTTCTGCTGCTTAAAAGTCAGCTTCTCTTCCAGCTAAGCTGCCTCTGTCCTTAATGCATCTCAAGTAACTTAATGTTGTCTTCTATTTATGGAAGGAAGGAGAGAAGAAGAGTTTAGTTAACAGCAAATCAAATACTGATGAGGATTTGCTCTCAACCACAAGTTAGCAATTAGAACAAAAAGTTATTAAATAAAATCTGACCTATTTGGATGAAGTATGTCTTGACTTTTTTCCCCTATTTTCATAATAAAAAAACCTAAAAGTCCTCTAAACTAGCCAGACACCAAAATTTATACCTCTAAAATTACAGGAATGAAATCTATGAGTTCAAACATTTTTAAGATGCATGAAGTCGTTTTGATGTGAATACAAAAACTCACTAAACCACACTAACAACTATATAGGACTATGTTTATTAATGCAGCCCACTTTAAATGAAGTTTAATATACGTTTTAAATTTTAAAAAGTTTACATTAAGCTTAGAACAAATCATACAAAAACATCTATTACTTTTGCCTTCAGTGTGGTTTCATCTTCTGTACAGCTGATTAGATTGTGCAGCCCTGCCTGGGGTCAGGCTTAATGCAAGCAGCTGGGTATTTACATTTCTCAAATATGAAAAAGATGGTATTGAGTTGTTGCATCTATTCATAGCTTTTCCCTGTCCAAAAGGAGGGGAAAAACTGTTTGACTTTTGAGAGGAAAAAAGCAGTCGGATTTTCTGGAGTTAGGTTGGCAAAAAGTTTAAGAGTTAAGAAGAATGCCTAAATTTAACATCAAAAGAGAAAAAGCACTAAGAAAGGAGTGTTTGTGTATAACAGGAAAGAACTCTGGCTAGCTACAAATTAAAGTTGCAACTTGAGAACTCTTCTTGGCTGCAAATCCAATAAGTGGTTTCAAACAAACAAACACCAAAAGCAGCCACCAAACACCAAGTCAAATAAGCCAAGTTCCTAGGGCGTTTGGAAGGCTAAACGCTCTGCAGGAAACTCTTCCAACCCCACAAGTAGCGAGCTCAATAGTTTGGTCAACTGCATTTGACACTAAGCACGAAAAGGAAAAGTATCCTTGGCTACTACTAAAAGGCAACAGATTGTGGATGTTCAAGTTCAGACATCAGTTTGGTCTCCCCCTTGATTTCCTAAGGGAAAACTGTAAACCTTTACCCGCCTACAATCTGGGAAATAGGGAGCACTTCCCTTCTGTGCTTCCCAGAGTCTAATACCCTGAAGACAGCATCTGCATGTACAGACTCCTAAAAAAAGTGATGTATTCCTTCCAAGCAGCATCTCTGTACTGAATATAATGCAGTATACAAAGCACTGCAGACAGCCCTAATGTGCTGGGCTCACACTTCGAAGGACTCAAACACGAGCCAGTTCTTGTCCACAACAAGACAGCTTTGCACTGCAGTGCAGTGCCCCCGAACACACACCAGCTTCTGAGGAAGGTGGGGCAAATGAGCAAGCTTTCCAAGCACTCGTTTAGCTGGTAGGGCTTCAAGAAGCTGGAAGAAGAGACACATTTCTCATCTTGCAGCTCTTCTCACCCTTACACATTTGCAGGGTGAAATTTAAGACGACAACTAAATGCTTGGAGAGCAGAGCTGCAGCTCTCCCGCTCCTCCACTCCTACTGTAACCTCCCGAAAACCACTTCTTCAAGGTCAGGTGCCAGCCTCCACCTGGGGTATCAGGTTCTCCATCTTACTTGTCACCAAATTATCCCAAATTATCCTCAACAAAAATAAAGAGAGGAGGAGGGAAACTTTGGAAAAGGTCGCAGGAGCTGAAGAAAATTAAACTGCAGAAAGGTAAAGCTTGGCCTAGATGCTTAACTGATTCAGCAGGATTAAAAGCTACACAGCAGAAATCCCTCTGCCTTTCTTCACAGAGGCACAAAGACCTTTCTGCTTTTTCTGAAACACGGGTGCAGTCCCGGGCACAGGGTGCCAAGTCAGCACACTTTCTGTGGCACTCACATGGCAGTGCTATTTAAAAACTGTATTTGTCCTTACAGGTCAATTTATCTTTTGACTTGGAGCATCAAGAAAACATTTTAGATTTATTATTTCTTGCTCGTTTTCAGCCACAGAACTGAATTTTCTCCTCATTCATATGACAGGGAAAGGGAAGAGGTATCTCACAGGTGTATTCATGCAAACAGTCCTAGGCCTATTCCATGTTTTAATCACAAGCTCAACACAGGTCTCTCGCCACACTGCCCACATGGGGTTTCATTGGGGCGTGGAGCAAGGCTTTCTGGAAGCAGAAGCCATCAGCACGACAAAAGCTTCACTGCCCGTTACAAGGATGATCACTAGGCAGGAAACCAACTTCTTTGCATCACGCCGAGTCCTGTGCCCTAAAGCTGTTACCTAAAACCTGTGGCATGCAGCACACAGCTCATTATCTTCTTGTCTGTTGACACCACAAGAGGCATGAAACAAGGGTGCTGTTTCATTTTAGCACACATCGCATGGTAAGAGAGATGAAATAGGAAACCTGGAGAGAAATGAGACAGACATTTAGAAGAGGCAACAAAACAAGGTCTTTTTTACCCCTCTCAAATGCACGCCTTGAACTGAGCTCCAGCACAACCTCTGCCAAAAGTTCACAAGTTCCAGGGAATCCTTGATTCATTCTGAGCTTTTAAAGACTAACTTGGCCTACCCCTGGCCAAGTAATCTGAAACACACTTGGTCTTCAAGGCTCCTAGGTGATAACCCAGAGCACGTGGCAAACCCGCTGCCCTAGAGCACGAGGGTCTGGACTTGTGTCTGGTTATGAACATGTTCCTGCCATCTTCTGTGATGGTGAACTCCCTCTGCAGCCAGGAGCTGCCAAAGGCAACCACGAGACTAAAGCAAGCACAGTAACAGCAACGCAAGCGTGACACAGCACTAAGGTTTCTAGATAAGCCTCAGATCATGTTAACCCTCCAGTTTCTACCCCACTAGGCTCTTATCCTTACATTGCAGCCTTTGAAACAGGTCACTTCATGTACATCCCTATTAACCAGCCGTTAATCACCTCAATGTTTCCCAACTGGAAACTTGCCTTCTTCCAAGGGAGTTACACTGACTTGTCTTGGTTTCCTTTAGGTATCACGTGTGCTCTAGAGCACAGTCCTGAGCCTGCACAACTGTCCTGTGGCACTGGGAAGCTCACTGCTGTCTTCCTCCCCAGCACTTACTGCCCCCTCCCAAGGGGCACTACCACAATTTGCCCACAATTTAGGATGTTGTGTTGTTAAACTGATTAAGCACACAGAACCGCCATGCTGCATTTACTACTGTTTATGATTAAGCTTAGGAGTGTGAGCACAACTACCATTTAATGTTTTACAGCTTGCATTAACCTTATTCTGAAGCTAAACTGAGAAAACGTACCACTGTCCAAAGTACTGCTGTCTTCCAGAAGGAAGACACAAGGAGGACTATTAGCTCAGTCATGTCAGTGCTGCAAATTCAGCACCTAGCAGCCTATGCATTTTTTAAAGAACAAGTTTTGGAGGATGGCCCTTGGTAAACAGCATAACGACACCCCTGAACTGTGCCCTGTGCTCTCCATTGGTATTGCATGTTTCTTAGTTACTGCACGAGCAGCTGCTCTGTTTCCGCTCTTCACGTCACCAAAAGCAGTATTTGGTGACAAGTTACCACAACGTCACACACCTGGTCAGTGTTTCTCTACTGGAGTTGTGAAAGTTAAGTGAAAACGGTAGGAAAGAATAAAAGCTCCCTATAACAACCTTTTTGTTATAGGGACATTTTTCTAGCCGATTAGAAGACGTTACAGTCTTCTAGAGAAGAGCTTTCCAAGTCTTTGCAAATGTTCAAGTACTTGGCATTCGAGCCTGGGTATCCCTTTAAGTGTGTAATTAACCCATCTGACAGAAGTCTGCTCGTTAAACACACACTGCAAATGCAAACCTGACTAACGCTCTGAAACTCCAGCTTTGTGCCCATCGACTGTTTACCTTACATGCCATAGCCCCATCTTCCAGGGAGGAAAAACACAAGTAGCAGTTTGAACCTGTAATATACCCAAGTGATTCAGTCTTAATACTGCATTTATAATGATTCAGTCAACAAGTTTACTGGGACTACAACATCTAGCCAGGACTGAAAATGGTGTTCATCTAACCAGTAGATTCCAAACATGAACTAACAGAAATAAGCTGCCCAGAGATTACTGAAACAAAAAGAAAAATTGTGTGCAGTTTGCAGAAGACAGCTCTAGCATGTAACAGCTAGACTATCAGTGGGCTTGGCTTGTGCCAGTTATTTTAAAAACTTACAAAAGCAATAATGATGCTCTATTACTCAGCACGTTCCAAGTTGGCACAGTCTAAAGGCACGCTAGTTAGCCACACAGTGCTGCACACCACTGCCTGCAAGGAAAAAGGGAGGAGAGATGGCAGAACTAGCTTAACTATACTAGTAATGCAATGCCTAAAGCACAGATATTCCAGTATGGCTGTATGTACACACACCAACCAGTCATCATTTACTTAAAAACTGAAGTGAGCCACTCATTTAAATACATTTTCAGTTCAGGTGTGGCTCTTGGTAGGCCAAGGGATATTTAAAGTAGTCTTTTTCCCTCTTGTAAACCTTGCTATAGTTACAGCTATGCTTTGGCAGCCCCACAGGACACGTGTGCTCAGGGCCAGACTGGTCTTCCTTGCTCATCTCAGCTCCTGCTCCCTCCTTGCCCTCTGTCTTCTCTCTCTGCTCCTACCCACCGCACATGAAGCTGCTCCTTGTTATGTGGTGCCCTCTGCTGCTCTATCACAAGCAGAGAACAGGGCAGATTTTCACCCTTTATTCCACAGCTTGTATCTATAAAGCCAGGCCCAAGTCAACTGAGCGCAGGAATCCAACCATGACATTTACATCAAGCACAAGCCCTTGCCAGAGCCCAACAACTGCCTCCCTGAGGCAGTTCCTGACCCTTTTCCCCACCTTTTTACCCTTCTCTGACTCTACTCAGAGCTGTGAGATACCCTCACACCTGGGAAAAGACAGGGAAGGGAGGGCTGGCACAGGAATACACCCACCATGTGAAAGTTGTGTGAAGATGGGGAAGCAACTCCAATATCTGAGCACAGAATGATGCAGACCACCATTTTCTTCGACTATGTGCAAGGATTTTTGCAGGTCCCAGCTCTCACTTGCAACAAGGAAGGGATGGGGTAAGGCAAAGCCAGAAAGGACAGAACAACCTTTAAGCTTCTTCCTCCTGTAATACTTTGTACTTGGCTGCCTGTCATGCTCAGTAACACACAGGGCTGCAAGCAGCCTTCAGAAGTCATTTTCATCAATCCCTCTTGAGGCAAAGTCACCACCATTTAGACAAATTTCTGTCAAGACTCATTTAACTTGCTCTTAAAACCCTCTCGAAGGTTTCCTGGGCAAGTTTAATCCAACACTTCTCTTCCTGCCCATCACTGGGTAAAACTCTCGATGAATAATCCAGGCCTTCAACATCCAGAATCCACCTCTGATTCTACAGGAACGTGCAAAGCAGTAACCAGGTGTCTGGTCTTCAGAAACCCTGGGGAACATTTTGTCTCCAAGGAACTCGGGACTCAGGGAAAGCCCCAGCAGCCAAGCTCAACTGTGTATCAACATATATGTACTTATACACACACACACACACTGGTGTATACTGACATATTATACATATGCAACTCTGTTGAACCTAAAGGGGCAAGTACCTAGGCAAGAAGGGGCCCTCGATGAAGCAAGAACAGGGGCTGCTCATCTCAGCTACTGCTTCTGATCCAGTCTGTTGTCCTCACCTTACTCATTTACCACCTGAGAATCAGCACAACTTCTCACACATTTCCTTCAGATCCCAGATCACACACTCCCACATTTGGCCTACCAGACTGATCTACCAAACTGTTCAACAGTCACCATTTAGCAATCCATCCTCCACAGAGGCCCTTAATTCTGCCTTCTCTTCCAGATCAAGCCTCATCTGATTAGGTCATTGCTTTTCGAGTCCCATTTTTCATGCAGATACCAACAGGATAGCAAAGAAGCCTCTGTTCTGTTTCCACACAGGCAGAATAGTCTCCTATATTCTTGAAGGTTAACTGTATTCCGCATTGCAAAGAAGATAAAAATATGGCAATTCAGAAGGACTGTCATAGCATTTAGAACTAAACCTTTAGGTTGGAAGGCCACCATCTACTTGCACGCTGTGGAGTCTCACTCTTGCAGTAAGACAGGCTGGGGAGAGAAATCAAGACCAGCTTTGTCTTGTTGTTATTGAATCATTTGATCTCAGTTACATCATTGTGCCAGCCACGGAGCTCGTGTGGCAGCTCCTCCTCCACAACAAGCAAGTGTTCTGCCACTTAACTGGGGTTTAACGCTGAGCAGATATGACCAAGTTTAATGTTTGTCACCAGTTTTCCTAAACTGTTCAAGACCTTTCAGAATAAGGGTCTACACAAGGCACCGCTGTTTGCGGGGAATAATCTTTCCTTGACCACAGGTGTACAAAGGGATCTATAAGGTATTCTTTTGATCACAATACTATAACGTTTCTAACGTTTCTTGTACAATATCTGTAGTTACTGCGGATGGAGAGGACAGAAGGGTTTTTGTTTAAACTCTGAAGCTATTTGTTCAATCACATTAGCATGAGCTGATGCTACATGACTGCAACAAATGTCACTAGGTCTAAGCAGAGCACTCAAAGGCTGCCTAAAGGATATTGTGGAAGGAAGAAAATCAGCAAGAACTTCAAGAGCTTGCAGAGCCTCAGTATATTTTATATTATTGTCTCTGTGCCAAAATAGTTTCTGAATGTATCCAGCAACAGCTTCTTATCTTTACAAGACTCTACAGACACACCCAGACTAAATCCAAATTCACTGATGTTCATAAAGCCAGAACATGTCACTTTGAAATGTCCAGAGCAGTAATTTTATACCTTTAGAAGTTCAACTATTTTTTTCTCATAAAATATGAGATTGCAAACAGTCATCCAAGTGTGCAATAGCTAACATTCAAGTTCTACTTTTGACACGAGCAGCATTTTCTTTCACTTCTGGAAGTCAGGAATTTCTTACTACGTGCTCCAGTTTACAGACCAAGCTTGGCTGTGAAGGTAGAGGTATGATCAAGTCTGTAGATGGAAAATTAACTGGATAAACTAAGTATTGGGGAAAAAACAAATAAAAAAGGTTACAGAAGCAGTTCTACTTCCAAAGTCCCTCCAACATCTGTCCTGGAGCATCCACGAGCCAGGCTGCAAACACTAACAGCATTTCAACACTGTTTACCACAGCATCAATCAACAGCCTTGTTTCAGCTGAATCCTGATCGATTAGTTACAGCCACAGCCTGGCAGCTGAGCACGTGGCTCCTTCCCAGCAGAACTGGCTTCATTCCATGAGCTGGAATTCAGACACAGATGGGTCGACTTTCCCACAACTCAAAATCCAGCAGGAGTTACTGGGGGAAGGATGGGTGGGAATCGCAGTGCAGATCCACAGAGCAGAAGCAACATGCGCCTGATTTGCTTGCGATGGTGGTCACAGGACCTGCCCCACGAGCAGAGCTAGCAGAGCTGCAGGTTAACCACAGAAGGAAGCTGCACTGTACCAGAAACCAGTGAGGTGCTGCTAGCGCAGGGCACCCACACAGCTTCAGTCCTCCACACCACAGCACCAAGACCAGACCTCCCAGCCCAAAGGCACCGGCGCGTCCCCTTTCCACAAAGCACAACAGCTCCATCCCCGTGGACAATTCCCGGCAGCCCCACGGCGCAGTCGGGGAGCTATTTCTGTGCTTCCTGTTATGATGAGCAGTTTTCCTGCTCAGCAACAGGCGCTACTCCCCGGGGACGAGCCTGGAACGCTGCACACAGCGATCCCGCAGGAAAGGGCCCTGCCAAGGTGGAAACCAGAGCAGAGCAGGCGGCAGCACCCCAAGCTCCCTTTGGACACGAGGTGCATCCTCCCAGCAGCACCGGGCCCTCTCCGTGCCCGCTCACCGGACCTGGACATACCGGTCTCTGCTTGGGAATCACCAGGAAGAGCAGCTCACACATGCAGCCTTGGCAACTCGGGCTCACCTGGGCCGAGTCTGAAAGGGCACCGCTAGACACCTTCATGGGGCCTGCTGTAAAGCCCGAGCTAAGGAGGAGGTTTAAAGCATCCATTGCATCATCCCTTTAATGCTCCCCGGAGCCTCCGTAGGCTCCTGCCGAAGCTAATGAACACCACAGAGATTCCCTTCGGCCTGGGCGCTCCGAAGGAAGGACAAGAGGAGCCTCCTAAGGGAGAAGGTAGCTCAGGTAAAGGTTGGCTCACTGAGAAAGACACCGAACTTACCAAAACAACTAAAGCCTGAGCATAGGAGGAAGGGCTCCGATCACAAACAGATCTACTCGTGCCACTAAATACACTGAGAAAATTATCCACTGCACATCCCAGCTGCATCTCTTCCTTGCTGGCCTCACAGCAGAGGTCCCTCCTGAGACACGTGAATATAGCTTTAAAAGTCTTAAGGTCCTTTTATGAATCGAGTCATTTAAGTGGCTAAACACCTTAGTTGGCTAAACAGAACAGGCCTTTTACACTTTTTATTGTAATGCTTGAAGAAATAAATGGGGCTTCAAAGCAGCATGTGCTTACAGGTAAGCAATTAACATTTTCAGGCTTCTGTTTTATTGCAATACAGTAGTTCAACTGGCATCATAAGTTCACTCTTTCTTCAGTTAGATGCATTCCCAGTACTTCTGTTTTGCTATTTAGCATTTCAAGCATTTCAGCAGAAAAATCTATTTTTGTACTAAATATTGAAATTTCATAATTTATGTGCTTCCATTATTCATAACACTCACAAGCAAAGATGAAGGCCCTTGAAATATCTGAGAGCCAAACAGTTAAGGGAAGGTTACCATCTCCAGCGACTATTAGCAGCAACATTTCCCAAGCTTTTTTCCCCAAAATACAGCGAGCTCCCTTTAAGAGAAGGATGCGCTTTCATTAAAAGATTTTCCATCACAGATGTTCCCAGCTGTTGTTTCTTGCCTCACTAAAACTATTTCCAAAACATCACGTGCAGAATGTTTACACAAGCATCTTGAGAAAGAAGGAACCTGAACTTACAATAAACATGTAAGTAGCATATAAACATGGCTATGAGTAGCAAAAATATATTTAACCAAGACTTTAAAACAGGACACACAGTATCTCACTCGCTACTGGCACTACCTAAATAGCAACTGTAATTCAATACCTCCATCAGATACCAGGTTATTTAAGGTGGTTTATAACTATATTTGGGTACTGAGGTAGTTAAACTCAAAAGATTTTTTTAATTGAAAAGATTTAAAGATGAAAACTATACATGGCTGCCACAGATGATCAAGTGCTGTTTTCCTCACCCTTTAAAACTCAAGGACTAGAAAGTTTCATGGTGGAGAAGAGCAGTATTTCTGAAGACTGTTAGAAAGGTGCTGGTGCCTCTAATAAATACAATAAGCACAGTCTAAATGCAGTGGTGTCTATGCCAGAAAAAGCAGAGATGCATGACTAGAACACTGAAATGTTTTCCTCAAAACGCAGAAATTTGACTGGTCAAGTAAGTAAAAAAAGGAGGGGAGAATGGATTTGTACCTACTTGGCTTCAGCAGAACACTAAGACAACAAAAATTAAGCCAACTTTTTCTTTTAGATAGTTTTGAACATTAAAATTCAGTTTGCATGAAGTACCTCTTTAACAGGTCCTACAGCGCTAATACATCATATTACCGCTTGTTTTTTTAGATATTTACTTGCTTTTAAAGAGAAGCTTCAACTCAGTCTGACATGAGGACAACTCCAATTGCCATACGTGCTGCCTGCAGTTAGAGACGAGCAAACAGAGGTGCAGGGGAACCCAGCAGCGAGCAAGCCTGCCCAAGTAACACGGTCTTCAAAACATTCTGCTGCAGGGAAAGGAGAGCCAAGAACAACGGTGTCTGCTTGCAAATATTTTTTTCAAGAATATGGCAGTTTTGGTATGATATTTGGCAAAACATTCGCAAGCTGTTTTGAACACTGACAAATTGCCTAGAAGATGTGAAATCTATTAACTATGGGTCTATTTTTTTTTTTCCCTGCAAATGGTGTTCTTTACAGTGTGGAATAGAGGAGACAGACTACGTTACATGAGACTAAATTTACAGTTGATATAAAAAATAAATAAATAAAACAGGGTTTATGTCTTGCAATATATCACAAGAGAAAAGCACGGCCCCAAATCATTCAGTACAGCCTTCACAGAAAGTATTGTGAAATATGACTTCAGAAAGGGCAGTTTTCTGAAGCAAGGAGACCTGTGTTGAATTGAAGAAACAAGAGACTCGTTGGCTCCTACTTCCCCCATATCTCACAGCCTTCTGCATCTACAGAGAAGAGCACCACAAAACAAGCAGCCAGGTGGCTGCAAAACCTCAAGGTGTCGCTTTCTTGCTCTGAAATCATACAATTTAGTTCCCCTCAGGCTGTTGCTTTAAGCCTTCAAAAAGTCAAATTAAAAAGCTCAAATATTTGGTAGTGAGGACTAGAAACCCTTTCTACAGCGGTAAAAAGGCTCATCTGCACAAGCCGCAGAACTGGTGAAGGCAGCTTTTGGAAGAGCAAGTCTAGCTTGGATGCATTGGAAATGCCCCAAAATAATTTAAAAGCTATTAAGGTTTGCAGCTGCCTGCCACTTGGAAATTCCAGCCTACTTCACAACAGTACAAATTACAGGTAGACCATCTTTATACCAATCAGGTGGGAATAAATGCACATTTAGCATATGCAGTGATATTAGCACAGATAATTTGCTAAGGCTTTTATATTTGCTATCTAATTAACTCTTCTTTTATGAAGTTGAACTTTAAGCAGTAATTTTAGTTATTTAATATTAAATTAATACTCGAGGCTTCCTTGGCAGTCCATACAGGTGAAAGAAGAACAAAACCCAACAGCACTCACTATAGCAGACAGTCAGCATGCAAAACAGCCACGCATCTGCTTTACATATCCCTCTAGCTCTGCCTCTTCCAAAGTTCACATACATATTTATGCACATGTTCATGTTTTATTGAAGTATAGGCATGCTCTAAAATTCAGCACAACATGGACCATTTCTTTGAATCTTGGGGCAAATTTCCCACTTTCTGCTATTCAGGCTACTTTTGACAAGGCTTAGCCGTATTTCCAAGTTCTGTTTGGCATAAATGCATGAATTGGATGAGACTTGTATAGAATAAACAGTAACTCTAAAACACTTGAAAACCAGAGCCTCCCTTCAGCTGTCACCTAAAGACCTCGTCATCACCAGCAAGCACAACTATTACCTGTTAGGATTGAAACCAAGTACACAAGGACAACTCATTTAGTACCCACTCCTGAATGGATTAAGCCAGAAACTGAGTCTCATCACCTTTAACAGGAACTGAATCCAACAATAAATTGTTTCCAACTTTTTTTTTTTTTTTTTTTGGCTCAGTATAAGCAGCTTGTCTTTCTGAGCTATTATTTTCCTTGACAGGTGACATATTTAACATACTTACCTAGTATCAAACAATTCTGATAAGCCTTTAGACTTAGGACACTGAAGGTTGAGTGGTTTGGGTGTCTTTCTGTAGTTCTATATTCACTTGCAGCATTGATATTAATCTGAACTTAAGTTATTCTTAGGGAATAAGATGACATACAACCAGTTAATCAAGTCATTACACCTGAGGAGTTCAGGTTACCCAAGACTTTGTTCACTTAGGAGCACTGCTTTACTACACCTGGAACCAACTTTGGATAGTTCCCAGTGTGATTTGGAGCACAGCCTAAGGAGCCATTTTGCAAACAGATGTATTTACACATATCCAGTGTTTGCTTCTTGCTGGCAAAGGAAACTCTCTTTCATTGGCACAGCTAGTTTTTGTCTTGAGACATTTCTTATTCCCAGGTTAATAGGACAGTCTCAAGGCTTAATAAGCAATGGAGGTGAGAGATGGAACTGAATGTTTGCTTGGAGGAAGAAGAGGAACAGCAGCATGAAAGGCTGATGAAAACATTACGTCAAGAAACATTTACCATAAAAGCAATGGTGCATTTCGTCAGTCTTTAAAAGACTGGGGAGGAAAAGGCACAGGGCTTTGATGCCTTTTCTTTGTGCAGAGCTTTAGGCATAAGAGAAAACGTAAGCAATGCACAAGGAATGTTTTGAATCATTCATATAAGAATGTCTTTCCTGCATTTAGGTAGAGTCCTCCAGAGATTATGATCTACTCTGTCACACCATTAATTCATGAAAAGCACTGAAGTATTAAATCACTCCTTTGCTAAAAGGCCTTAAAGAATTTGATTCTAATGAAGAAGTGAACATTGGTTCACGTTTATGCAGTTGTGAAGTGCCAGGTTTTTGGTCACGGTAACTAGCAAAACTCATTTGTAGCAAGTCACAGGACAGGTAAATACAGTATTTCTGAACTACTGCAGTGATCCCGCTCTTCTGAAGATACTCACTATAAGCATTTAATGTATGTGTATTAGATACCCGATAGCTGACAAAAAGGATGTTTCTGGATGTCTACCTGAATTCAAAGTGTGAAGAAACTTCTTGTATGATGATCTTTAAACAATGAAGAACACAATGCTATGCAAGCTAGTCACAAAGTAAAAGCTTAAAATATATATTAAATTTATTCCTATTCCTTACTGTATATCTTCCTCCTGCATATACTATATGCTTACATTGCAAAATACTTTTGAAGGTACTTCAATTACTACATCTTCACGTGGACAAGATATATGCAAATGCACTTCAATGCAAGACCTGTGCCACTATAAATGCAGTGATTAACCTATACTAATTCAGTGTCAGTGCAAACTGCATCTTAGCATAGTATATACTGTGAAGAACCAAGGCAAGATGCTGCAGAACATCAAACCCAGATGAAAATCTAAGAGCAGGTTCCATGCTCTCCAGGATGGGTTGTGTCCAGCTTCACCAGAACACCACAGCACAAGCTGCCAACCAGCATGAGAGCAACTTGACCTGTGCTCCTCTGCTAAACTATGTTGGCTTCCCACTAAATCACATAACCACCAGGGAGGCTCGACAGCCACAGAAGGTGCTTGGTGCCATCACACAAGGTAACAATGGGTGGAATCCATGCAAGTCCTTACTGAAACGTAGTGTGCACCAGAAGCAAAATTACATCATGTTTTCATAACTCTTTTCCTCCTACACGGTGTCACATATTCCTGCATAAACCCTGAAATCCCTTTTTCTAATTACTTCCTCACTTATCTGAGGAAGCCACTCAGAATGTGATATATTTCCTATCACATTCCATCTCCCACTGCTTAGACAACCTCCGAAGGAAGCCACATGCCACTGATACCATTAAACTATATGAAGACATTCATCTAAAGGAAAACAAAGGAAGGAGAGGGATTCCTCGTGGTATTTAGGAAAAAACTGACCCTACAAGCTTGTGGCATAACATGTCCCTGTCCAGTTGATCTACTCCCGGAGGCCCCTGCCGTGGCACACAGCAGCTCCATACGCACGTGCTCTCCCCTGCAGCAAGTGACCTGCTTTTCCAGGCGCCCTGCTCGTTTCCGACACGTTCAGCACTGCCCAAGCGCCGCCAGCCTTTCGCCAACGTGCTGCCTCCCTGCAAGGCAGGGGCACAGCAGAGCAGAGGGGCACACGAGGCCCCAAATCTGTGCTTAGAGCTACTGCATGAGCTGTGTGTAACACGCACTGGAGAACACACGCACATGGGGTGCTCGGCCTTTATTTAGGGAAGACCGAAATACACAGCTACTTATTTTGCATGCTGTATTTAGCAGAGGGATCCCAAGGCAGGTTTTACTTTTATATCCACTAAAAAAACAAGTAGATTCTTATCATTGAGCCAGTCTCTTCATACAGATACTGAAGCATACTCTTATTTAACGTTGACACAAATTTCAGTAGCAGGTCACGAACACACAAGCACTTAAAATTATTTCCTCCTTACTGCCTTATTTTCTTCCAGGAATAGGTGAAAATTTAATCAAGAGGAATATCAAGAATTTAGAAAGCACCTATCAGAGCAATTTTCAGCATTAAGGCATTTTGAACCTAGCTCAAGAGACAGGTAAGCCAGCTGCAAACAGAAGCCAAGGTTTTGTTTGGGTAGGCAGCCTATAACATGTTCACACTTGATTTTAACACCCAAGAGGAACTCATTAACTGATTTGACTCCATCCAAGACAGCAACTTCAAATGTTTGCCAGGTTGTTACCTATGTGAAGTGCCAGGACAGAAAGAGCAGCTCAGCGATAAAACTGAACTCCAAAAATAGCAGGGGTGGGGGAGAGGGGGGAAATAAAAATAAAAAGGTGATGCTCAACAAAAAAGGAACCGTCTGAGAGGAAGAGCTTCTGCAAAACTAGTTAATGCAGCTGCTTGCTCTTCCTTGAGCAATAGGCTTCTTAAATATAGAGTAATGGGGTACAGGAAGAGAGCTTTATGCAATATCCACATTGCCATTCTCTGGATGTCACGTATCCCAGCAAAAAAATAGAGGTATATATAGCTATATGTATATATACATACGTATTCCCTAGAACAAGGCTAAAGGAAGACCATAATTTTCTCATTTCAAATTTTTGCTTTACTGGCTCTACCTGTCACTTGGAATGAAAATCAGGTCATATGAAGCTTCCCCCCCCTCCCCCTTAAAGCTATTTTGTCTCTAGAGCATCTGATTTTAAAAAAACGTACTTTTTAGGTTTGTATCAACACAAATGAGCAAAAAAGTTAGCTTGCCCTACTTATAGATAAGACATGTTTCACATTTGTACAACCACAGACATCTACATGTAAATATTTCAATTCTCACCGTGAAAAGGAAAAGAACAATGTTACAGCCCTTATTCCTCTCTCTCAGTACAGAAAAGGAAGAGCTCTTGGTAGTTAATTATTTTAATTATCAGATAAATATTTAATAGAACAGACTTCCAGATTTTATTTTTGCATCTGTGGGAGAAAAGCGCAATTTCCACTTTGAATTTCATGAACAGAAAACCCATCTTCCAAATTAGCAGCTCAGCATAAGTGCATCTAAGCTTAAGCGTTCCAGTTACACAGAATGTAAAACTATCTTGCTCAAAAGGCAGACTTCAACACGAAATTCAAGACCCTTCATGCCTACGATCATTTTATTTGCCATAAACAAGCTGCTGCTGAAGTAAACAAGATGTCCCCCGTGCATATTCTAATCAGCAGAGGAAAAATACAAACCTGCATGAAATATAACAGTGCTTTTCTTGTAGCCCGAGGGCAGCCGGATGTTTCGGAGCAAGCCCTTCGCCGTCAATCGTACGCGCATGTTGGATAAGGAAAATTTCGGGGACCATAACATGTCTTCAGTGTAATGGGAAGACAAGCACGCAAGAAACAGCCTCCATATACTGTTACATACTATAATGTTAAATTCAGCCCTGGCAGAAGTCAAGCAATTCTGGTTTGAAAAAGCAAAAACAAAAAGTTATATTTCCATTCCTTTGCTTGTATTGCTTATACACAGGAAGAAAAAGGAAAAAGAAATAAAAAAAAAAGGCAGATATCCACAGTGTAGATGCTGCTGGCAGCCTCTCCGCACCAGATGTTGCAGAAACAAAGCTTGTCCTCAGAATAGAACCGACTTAGTGATTCGGAAAAGCAGCAGCAGCCTCTGAATTACGTGAGAGCGCTCAGGCTTAAGCTGCCCTGGGACTCCGTGGGGCTGGGAGCTACAACAGGAGAAGAGGGAGGAGGAGGAGGAGGAAGTGGGTGGTCTCCCCAGCTGAATATATCAGCCAGTAATGTCACGGATCATATAATTATTCTTTGGAGCCTGTTAGGGAGAGGATTACATGAGTATTCCTGGAGGCAGTGACACTGTGGATCATTTCAAGGGGCATTTTTAAACAGTTTCTTTCGACTGACTCGAGCTTACCCAAGCAGAATTGGCAGCTAACACTTTCTACCAGCGTTTCACAGCTTTAAACATTATGTCAATACCTACAATCTTAAATCCACAAATAAGACCTCACTGCGAGAACAGTTCAGTACTTGAGGACTGCTTAAGAGCACTACTGTTTGGTTTGGCAGCTCAGCCCTGCAGATGCTCCAGTTCAGACCAGGCACAGGGAAGCAGGCACCCATTTCACAGGAAAACAGGGCTCCTCCAGCTGGATCCTGACCCTGCCCCAACGCGACAGCACCCAACCAGGGCTACACAAGTTCCTTCCAAATAGATGCTGTCGCCCTATTTCATTAGCTCTCTTAAAATGGTTATTAATATATGCAAAGGTTTTATGAACACCTTGGTCCCTCCCAGCTGCCAGTAACAAAAAGAGCACAACAAAAAACACTAGAGAACATAAATGGAGTGTTACAGCAGCCTCTGTTTATTAGAGATTTCCAACTATCATTTTTCCCCTCCTATGACCATGACCCAGAAATACGTGCTAAGCACTAGACGTGCACTGACCACCTTCTGGCTAAAGCCCAGGCACAAGTCACTGCTTATTCCAGAGCCAGGAGCTGCCTTGGTGGCCAGACACAAGCACCAGCTACCAAGAGCCCTTCTGGGACACAAGACAAGCTCTTATTTTCTTACTCAGGCTGCCTGTAGCTTCAATTCAAGAGCTTCCACAGCCTTAGCATCTTTCTACAGGCAACAAAATAAGGCACCTCTCCCGTTTCTATCATTTTCTACCCTTTCAACACAACACAGATAACGTTTTCCAGTCATTTTTTGAGTTCCAGACCCCATTAAACCATCTTACTCTAAAACAAGCATAACCCAAAGCAAGTGTAATTGTACTGACAGGTCACATCCCTGTGGTGTCCTACCGTCCTCTTCATTTATCCATTATACTTTAATAGCATGTCTTACTTGCTCAAGAAGCATAAAACGTGCAATTCTCTGGTGTTCATACGGCACGCCAGCGAGAACTAACAAGAGCATTTTGGTGCCTCCTGCTTGTCTCTGCACATCTCAGCATCTTCACACGAGCAGGTGCAACGACAACGAAGCAGCTTCCTGCAAGCCCTGCAGAAGCCCCACGGCCCAGAGGGGAGCCGGGCACTGCTCTGCAATGCACCTCCAAACACACTGCTAAGGCCCTGACATGCACAGGCGTTGTCTGGCACATCAGTTAAAGTATTTTAACTTCTCTTCACCTCCCCAAAACCATTCAGAGCAAGGACAACAGGCAGTAATTTGCCCAGCTTCTCCCTCAGTGCCCAGGGCAAGGCCTGCACACAGCAGCACGCATGTCATTCCTGCTACATCATTACCAGGGAACCCTTCTGGCTTGAGGAACTGGGCCTAACAAGTGCTCACCTCCCTCTCCAAGGGCCTCCAGTTCCCTGCTGCAGGAAGGGAAACAAGAATTGCAACTCCAGTTTTCTGTTTAAAAAAACAGGCTCTATGATTAGAAGTAGTTATCAGCACTAAGCCAGACACTTGCTAAAACACATCACTGTAGTCTCTCACTTGCAGCATAGTTCATGAGCCCATCCCTCCACATATTAGATCTACTGTCAAGTCTTCCCAGACTGAAGACATCCTTAGGCTCTGATGGGGCCTTCAGTCAGTCCTCAAATATTCCTCAAGCTCCAGACAGGTCATCCCTCCACAGCACATCCTGCCCACTTCCCAAGATGGACTGCTCCAGAAGGACAGATGCAGCAAGCCTATTGATAACCCCAAACTCCTCTTTCACTGCCCCTGTTCACCCCTAACCTCAGTTCAAACAAACAGATATAAACACGGGCTGCTTTCTTCTCCTCCCCACCCCTCGTTAGAAAAAATCTTCTGACTAGGGTAAAGATACTTTTCTTAATCCCTTGGCACTGGAATTCTGCTAAATCCAATATATCAAAACAAGTTCGCTTTATGCAGAAGTAGGAGCTGACAGCACTAAAAAAAGCAACAGAAGCAGGTAAGCCTCATCTAGCATCCAACATGCAGAGAGCGCTGACAAGCACTCACTGAGTGGACTGACCACCTCTATTTGAATAACACTTACAGGAGATGAAACTCAAGGGAAGGTCTCTCCAATCCAGCGTTTACAGGGTGTGTGTGTGACACCACCAGGAAGCCCAGGCACCTGTCACTGTTTCCTACACTGAGGAAAGCACCGCTCCCAATTCTGAACCTGTACTGTTAAAACCAGCTACTGCCTACTTCCAACAGGGCACAAAGCAAGGAATGTATTCCATGAGATCCACACAGGGCATGACAGGAACATGCACCCTACATCTGATGCCTAATGAGGATTACAGAGGTGCCTGTTTCCCTCTTCACATCAGATAAAGGAGATGGAAGAACATCAGAAAAGAACAAAATAAAGCAGAAAGTGATACCCAGCACAGACACAAGAAAAGGATGGATAGCTTTTCCTTACCAGCACCTTGCTGTCCTTTTCTCCCCAATCCGAAAGGCAAGAGGCAATCAACTTGGACAGAGAGGCTCTTCCCCATAACAATCACATATATCAATTCATGTTGCTATATGCATTAATACCAGTCACACTGTCAGATTGATGGTGGGCCTAGACCTATTTTAATCCCAACCAATTTGGCAAGGCTGCTATTTCCTGGTAACACTAGCAATATGACAAGGACAGAGCAAAGGACACCAGCACCTTCAGGCTCTTCAATTCACCCCCCCAAGACCAAGTCTACAGTCATTTGTATGTGTTCCAGCCAGCTCTGTTCCTCTTCTCATACACAGTAAAAACCATCAGAGCAGAGCAACTGTATCACAGCAAGTAGGTTTAAATCAAAAGCTAAACCTATAGATCCAGAAGCGTCAAGCAGAAGATATCTGGCTCCCTGTGAGAAGACTGCATGGGCCGAGCTCAGCAGATAGGCTTGACTGGCATGTTTTCATGCTGGAAGAACATGAGGCGAGTGCTTACACAAGAGAAGGGACAAGAAGGATCCTACCAGGAGCAAAAAGGTCACTTATATCCTCGTTTTTGGTTTTTTTTTTTTTTTTTTTTTTTTTTTTTTTTTTTTTTTTTTTTNTTTTTTTTTTTTTTTTTTTTTTTTTTTTTTTTTTTTTTTTTTTTTTTTGTTTCCAGCAAATAATCAGCACTTTGTCCCTTTCCTGGGATGATCTTGTTCTAGCCAGTGCTGCAGTTCAAAAAGCCAATCTTGCAGGCACCAATACGTGCCAGCTCACAGGCAGTAGCTTACACACTGCTCAGGACTTACTTTAAGTTCTAACCCTCACTTGAAGAGTCAGCCTCTCCCCTGCCTTCGAGCAGGAACTAGAACTCTAAATAATTCAGGTTTCTTCTAGTTCAGAGAGGCTTTTAACCATGTCGAACTTATCAGCTTTTCAGAGTGAGCTTTCCAAGTGATGCAGTGAATTTCCAGGCCAACAGCTACAGAAATGAGGCCAATCAGTGTCTCTTTCATGCCCCAGTGGTGACATTTACATTGCTTGCAGTCTCTTTCAGAACTGAGAGCATCAACAAAATATTACAAGAATTATTTTGGTCTTAACTTCTGACTTAAGGGAGCAAGTTACATTCCATGGTTAGGGTGCCTTTAAAAAAATGTCATTTTGGAAAAAAGTTACAAGAAAAGCACTTCAAATAAAAATTGCTATTAGACACGAGGCAGTTTGGTCACTACCATTAGTACAACATATCTTAAAACATAAAGCTTCAGGGATTTGGCCATTTAGCTCCCTCTAAATCTTAACTTATTTATTAATAAATGCAGAGGCTCCCTTTCTCCCTAGGGCTTATACATGGAGGAAACAGCAGTGCTGTCTTCTGCTGCTGCAGGGCTTCTTACTGCAAAGCTTGAAGATAAACACCAGCCCAGTAAGCCCACACACTCCTTCCCAGCATGGAAATGGGTGCCGCACAAGTGAACTACCAACAAGGCATTCATGGAATTAAACCCTTATGTTTGCTGTTAGCTTTTTGTAATGCTGAAAAAAAACAGATTAAACAAGTTACAGATTTCAAAGGTTATTTCAGGCTGACAGATACTCCTATTTCTTTAAACTGAAAACCATTTTCCTTCCCATCATAACCTCCAGCAAGAACAAATAGGAGTACACTACCCCCCAAACATCCTCACACAGATTTGGATTAGTTCTGTGGGGTTTTTTTTTTTTTTTGTTTTTGTTTAAAAATGTAACAGAATCAAGATAGATTTTTTTTTATAGCCAGTTCACAAGGAATAGTTACCTGACTTACCACTTAAGCAGTTTTGCTGTCTGCTTTTAAGAATGTTCCTGATTAGCCTGAAAGCAGTCCAGGCTCCATCATAAGAGGCATTTTGCTACTGATATATCACCCTGATAGTTAAGCAAAGCTCTCAAATCACTTAAAGTGGGAAACAGTCATCTTAATTACTGGGGTGAAAAAAGTGAGCTTTTAGATATCTAAGGAGCAGTTCAGACAACAGCAATAAACACACCAGCTTCAGCTAATCCTTACAATGCTGCCATTCATAGTCCTCATAGTTCACAGAGCTGAAAAACATCTAAAAAAAGACTATAGCTGGCTCTACTGCAGCTAGAAAGGGAACAGAACAGTCCAGTGCACAGTACCAGTGTCTGTGAAAAGAGATTCAAGCTTGATCTTTCTGTTAACTTTCAAGAGATAAAAATAGGAAGTTACATTCTTTGTCTGCTAGAATTTCCAATCTGTAATATCTTAAGTACGCTCAGTAAATGAACACTGGAGCTAATGTTTCAGCCCACAGAGTCCATAAAGCTTTCCATTTTTTGCCTGCAGAATTTACAGGTTCTTAGAGAGGGGAGGAATGAAGAAATAAACAACTCCAGCCTGCTTACAAAAGCTGAAGACTCGCCTAACATGAGACTGAGGATTACATTTCAACAAATCTATAATGAAACTCCTGTCTAACACTGCTCTGACGCCAACTTCTGAAAGATGGAAGAGCTGGCCCTAAATCTTCCCTGCCCTGCCCCATTTCAACAGGTACTCGAGCACTGCTTTTCTATACTCTGAGTGCTGAAGTGCAAGAAAAGCTGTCAGCTGTTTGGATGCAGAAGACTCAGTGTTGAAGATTAGAAAAACTGAGGATGTTTCACCCATTTCCTGCATTGTTCTTCAAGTCATGTTTCCCATGCCCCACAGAGTAGGGTACTAGAAAATATAAGAAGAAAAGCAGCATTATTTTAACAAAAGTTTCACATTGATTAAACTCCGCAAGACTACCACAGAATGCTTTAATGGATAAGCAAAGCTTCAAAATGGCATACAGGTAGCATTGCAATATAATTTGTTAGGTATTGTCCTGCAGAGCTTAGCAATAAGTCTTGTTTATTAGATCTTTTCCAAGCAGTTTAAGATTTCTCATGTGAAATGAGATTCTCCCAAAATGATGATTAATTTTGCTTTCAGTAAGCTTGCACCTGCAAAGGTTCATACCTGCAAAGGAGAGGTGAGCAGGGAAGGGAAAGAATAAAAAAGGAAGAGATCTGCCTATCTTCACCTTCTAGAGACAATCCTGATATCAAGCTTGTTGTAGACCAGAAGTCTATTAAAAGTGAATTCCAAAATAAGGCCAAAGAGAAGCAGCCAAAGAACTGAGACAAGTGGTTGGCTTTGCTTCCTGTACGCTGTTTTAGCACCACTGTTTTCATGACCAGCTTATGCCAGAGCTGCCACCAGAAGCATACCTCTTCCTGTCTTATTTTTAACTCAGAACAGTTCCTCAATCCTACTTACTCTATGACCATACTAGCACTTGTACTCACATGTGCATCAAGCTCTTGTCAAACCTTCACACAAGTGCAATTTCTTCCACAATTCGCAAAAATGTTAACAGCTTCAGGCTGGATACGAAAACAGCAACCACGCTAACAAGCTACTTGACCAGGTAAGCTGCATCAGGAGGGTTATGTGCCATTCATGTGCTGAAGATGAACTATGAGGTCTTTAACAAATACCTTCATCAACTAAGTAACTACCCAGTGTCCATAACAAGACTTTACAATATTTAAAGAAATAACTTGTGGAAATGATCTGGTCTACTGGAGGAAGAATACCCATGAAACAATACATTTGAGTCAAAAGTAGCCTTGGGGATACTTTGGCATGAAAACGGCATGAAGAGCTCCCAAAGGGCATCATCTCCTCAACTCCACAGACACATTAACAGTGAATTGTGTCTTATGTAACCAGTTGCTAGTTTTCTGTCTGGCTGAAAGGAACTAGAAATGGATAAAAGCATAAGCACTCAAAAAGAGATCATATCCCAGAAATGCCTTCTTTTTTCACCCACAAAGCAATGCTAACTGCAACAGTAATAGACAAACAACATATTTATATGGTAAATGAACATTATCAAAGCTCTGTTGCAAGAAAATATAGTTCTGACTCCATACAGAACACATGGGCAAGACAAGTGACACTTGGACCTCTTCACTGAATGGGTTTAAAAACATGAAGTCAACTACAGCACTGTAATTTAAGAACAAAACATTTAATTAGCTAAACCCATTAGAACAAAAGCTTTACTATAAAACCAAGGCTACTGAAAAAAATGTGTCTTCTTTCACATGGTACTAGCTGGTATTATTTCAGTTCACTTTTAAGAAGATCCTTTGTCTTTTCTTAATGACATCGTACTGCAGAACATCCGAACAGCTACACGGTCTTTTTCATGTTCTAAAACCTATCCTCAATTGTGAGCAGGGGGAAATGTTTCAACAAGCTTTGCATGCCACACACAATATTCTGTAAAAGCTACGGAATCAAAAAAGTCTTATACACCACTCAATTTCTAGATCCAATTCTTAACACAGAAAATACTGCTAAAGAAAGCACTGAATTGTAGCTATTCAATTGAGAAAAAAATAAGCTAAAGAATCTTTAAATGCTACTACCAGTTTCCAGTTGCAACCCTTTCTATAGCATCAAATAAAACACTTCAACTGCATGGCCATGTTCCTTTTAGCTTGGAAAAGATGAATCACAAGAGGAAAAAAAAAAAAGGAGGACAAAGAAAGGCACTAATTGCTTTCTTTGTTGAAAATGAAGTGAAAACGCTGTGCTAGGTTTTGAAAACAGTTTCAGTTTAAGATCACCACGAAGTGAAAGAGGAATTTGATTTTCTCTTTCTAATCCAGAAATACACTTGGATGCCTATGTTAACTCTCCTCAAAGCACTAATCAGCACAATCAGCACAATTAATTCTAAGTGCACTCTCTACACAGGCGCACAATTAATTCTAAGTGCACTCTCTACACAGGCTCCCATGCAAGACCTACACCTAAGAAAGAGCTCATAAAACTCATCTCAGGACAACATTAGTTCAGCCAAGTATCAGCAAGAGCAACAAACACTAAGCCCCTATGCAAAGCCATATCCTTGCTGTTTGAGAGGCACCCTGACTAGGAACAGGTCTCATGCAGAGAACTTGGTTGACGTGCAAACACTTGAGACCAGAGTAAAGCACAAGACTCCTGTTACAACTACAGGAAATTCGAAGTACACTGCCACAACACTACAGCAGAGCTTCAGACCAGAACTGCTTTACCCAGTCATTCCAGAAGCAAATTCATAACATCTGGTTGGCTGGAGGACCTCTTCAGGAAAGACATCTGCTCCTGGCTTATGGGACACAGGGCCTTCCGATACATCTTCAGCATCTTTTCCAAGTGCTTTTGATTACAAGCAGCTTTCAGTTCAGGACAAGTACAACCCAATACCGAAGGGAACAATTAAACTCTGGGTCCTTCCAAGAGATCTGACAAACACATTTCACCATAAACCTCATCTGAAAACTCCCATCTCCTGCCAGGGAAAAGCTAGCACCAGGTGTCCTGACCAGCAGAAATACAAAACAAAACCAACGTGAAGTCCTTAAAGCCCTGCCAGATCTTGAGGTGCCATCTGCCACCTGATCAACTGCCACTTCTCCCCCCACCATACAAGCAGACATGAACATGTATTTAGATAAAGTGGAACATTTCAAGTGCAGTCCTCAGTGATACACAGAAATTGCTGCCACTAACAGCCAAAGGCCATCCACCATGAACCAGCCAGAACACACCATCACACCGCATGATTCTGTTTGTTAAACAGAAGTTTGAAGGATCATTTCAGCGTGGCTAAGCAGCAATAGCTACAACCTTGTTTCATTGCCACATGTTTCTTAGTTCTTGTTAGAACTTCACTACACTTCACTGGAAGCTGCTAGTGGCAGATACTTAGTAGACACAACATAGTCCAGGAGCTGGGCAGGCAGAAAATCAAAATTCGGGTGTGCACGCTGTGGGGGTGGGGAGGTGAAGATACCCCCATAAAACTCAACCCCTAACTTCATGGAAACTACAATCAGGGATGGATTATGACATTACCTGCTGTAAAATTATTCTTCCAAGAAAGAAAACAATATATTATGTATATAACTTCTTTAAGCTCCACCACAAATCTTGATAAAAAACATTCAAAGAAACTCACCAGAACCAAAAGAAGATAGACTTTGGGGTCCATTTCTCCCAGGAGTACCTATGATTTGTCACAAAAAAAAAGTGAAAAGCAGTAAGAATTCAGGTAATTGAACTCTATTAATATTCAAGCCATTATTGGGGACTGGGTGAGGGGAGAGTATTTTAAGCATCTTTCCACATAACCTCCTCAAGCCAGACAATCAAAGCTTTTTTTTTCTTCATGTGATGTTTGACAACGATGCTTGACAACATGAGGATAAGCTATTTGAAAAGTGAACAAGAATTTCTCTTTAGCCAAACTATTTTATGCACTACAATATTATCCCAAAAGCCAGGCAGCCCTCTTATGTTACCCAGTTCATACAGGACCACACTTACGAAAAAGTTATCTATGATGACACCATTGTTACTTAAAGCCTCTTTCTTACAGATACCAGGAATAGTAATTTCAAATATACTGCCAATAAAATAAGTATAAATGAAAATTAAATACAAATGAAAACATTGAGAAGGTTAATTTACCCTTGCTGTATTGTTCCAGAGCCATATAAAAATGAAAGCATTCTTTGGGTATAAATGAAAGGTATAAGGTATATTTTAAGGTATATTTTTCACTAGGTATAAGTGAGAAAGTGTGCAAGTTCACAAGAGGTGTTTACAACACCTTTTGGATTCATCTTTTCTCTGCAAATAGTCTATGACCTTACAGCAGTTCTTTCAGTTTGAAACCATTTGCATTTGTTCCCCTTGCACCTCAGTCATACAAATGCAATTTTGCTCCCAAAGAGAAAATTATGTTTTAGAGCTTGCCTGAAGATTCAGATCTGCTTTTTCTATTCACTCTGGTAACAGCTATTAATTATAAATGACAATTAAAAATGAAAAAAAGCAGACAGTCAAGCACACATTATCCTAAACAGCCAAAGCTGAGGAGCAAATTCAGAAATTTGCTTACACATCAGCTTCAGAAAGTTAATCTGCACGGCATCTTGTAAGCATACAATATCCAAAGTAGGTAACAGACATTATCCAGTGTTTTGGGTCCTCATAGGAGAGGCATTTCAAGCAGACAGTGGACATTAAAAGCTCTGTTACCCCTGGATAAGACCAATGTGTAGTGAAAGCTTCTGCAAAGTCAGTCTCCAATACCATGAACTCCACAGAAAAGACTGACCATTACTTGAAAGTCACAGAGTACAGCTACCCTTTCTCAAGAGAGAAAGGGCAAGGACTGAAGAGCATAAATAAGAAATTGACTTTACCCAACAGCTGACTGCTTCTAGCCTCACTGACTTTCCTTGCTGAGTGCAGTGGCCCAGATGATTTTGGCAAGCACTGGTTCAGTGAAGCAGACCTGGTCTTGGCTCCTAGAAATACAAAGACTTAAATGAGTTTCATAAGCAAAGCTATGTCAGCAATTAAAGACACATCTAGCTTTAACTGCTTTATAGAAAGCCTAAGTTGCACAAGTCTCCTTAAACAAAAAAAGTCACCTAGAAAGTTTCAGGTTATATTTAAACTTAAGTTTGCTCTACTAGAGCTTACATCAGAAGAAATAGAAGATAACTTAAGAAAGCTTCTAAGCAGAAGGCAGCATCAGTAAAGTCTTCACTTACGCAGCAAACAGAGCACAGCTACAGTAGTGTCAGCTGAACAGGACTTCTAGGTGCCAGCCAGCCTCCCAACACAGCACTGGTCCACCACCAACACAAGACTAGTCAGTTGTGCATTTGTCTGTCTGGAAACTTCACACACTTACTTCACTGGAAGCCCGGAGCTCCTATACAGCTATTAGGTAATCTGCTCTTGTGCTATGCAAGATGTGCTACACAAGCCTCATAAGGATATTTGGATGGTTATCCTAACAATTCTCTGCACCACCACCACATCCAGTCTCACATTCTGCAATTGGTGATCATTTCCCACTGCATCCTCCTCTGGCACTATCAGAAGTGGGAATTGGAATAGCGCTTAATGCAAAGCTAGAGAATATATCTAATCTAAGTTTATTTTAGGACCAGTTAGAAAAGCACATAAAAAGTGAACCACGCAACTTCAACCTCAGCCAATAAGAGATTTCCAATAAGTGATTTTATTACTATTATTATTCTCTTTGAAAAGGGAGGCAGTAACATTTGTCTAGGAAGGACTTCATCTAATAATAGCCATTCAAAAAAAACATCCCATCCCTAAAGCCCTTTCCCTCCTGAAAATGCATAGTCTGCATGAGAAAGAATGAGCAAACACTTGAAATAAATTCAAGGTACACCTATCCTGAAGATAATCAGATCATCAGATCATGAGCTACAGAGTCTTTCTGCTTAAGCTTTACCTCAGTACAACAAACCAGAAGCAATGACACCTGCCATTTAGCAGAAAGCATGAGGCTGAGCTCAGTTACAAGCAAGTCATAGCCATGTTGTTCTTGGATCAGCCCACACCACAGCACAGAAAAAGAGTTAGTGAACTCAAAGCACTATTGGTGTGACTTTCCTTCCTCACGAAATTTTCCTGGATGGCTCTTCAGTAGCCCCTGGTTCACAAAGCAACCAACTGTTAAAGCTAAGGTACTGTAATAAGACTAACTCTAGTTCCAGTCTAGCTATAGCTAGACCCAGATACCTTTTGGAGATGTTTTCAGGGAGTGTATTCGCGGCCTTGGTAATGCTTTTAAAGGGAGAGATCCAGAAGTACCGTTCTGACAAGCTGTTCTTGAAGACCATTCTCCATTCTTGATGATTATGGTGGCGCTTGTAGCTGCAACACAGAAGGACAAGGAATTTACTCTAGGCAGTATATAGCTTTAGGAAAATTGCATGCTAAAACAAGCATTTTTCAGGGTAAATTAACAAACAAAAGGAATATTAACACTTTGATATCTACTCTGTAGAGAATGATGAATTGGAATCTATTAGTCTGAAACACAAGCACTCAGAAATAGACAAGACTTTGGGTTTTGTGCAAAAGGGAAATGTATGTAAAATGTATGTAAAGATATTAAAAATCTGAACTTGCTTTACAAAAAAGGTGTAGAATAAATTTCATTTTGAATATGCCAAGGAATCAAGTATCATCAACATAAAAAGTCCTTCCAAACACAAAACTTACTGTTAAGCCACCAATACACCACAAAACTCTGCACTCCTTCCAGCCTCTTTAGGAGGCACCTCTGAGCTCCCTACGGAGGGCAGAGCTCAGAAGCAGCCCTCTAACTCCACTGAGGAGCTGATGGGGCATAAAGGAAAACCTTCCCTCCCCAGGGACACTGAACTCCTGCAAAACTAAATCGTACACATAGAGACTTCTGAAATAAGTACAGGCGAGTACACTTCGGTTCCAATACTGAAGAGATATGTATACTGACACGTTAGGAGTTTATATTGCGTTTAAGAGCTAAGCAAGAAATAGTCACACAAATATTTTGCACTGTTTTTGACAGGAGAAAGCTGTTCATCCATCAGGACTGCCTCAGATTAGCGTTTTATAAGGCTGATTAAAAAGTAACATTAAGTATGTATCTAACACTGTATACTGAAAACTCAATACATATAGCTCTAGATTTGTGTCTAAAGGTAGAAGCAAGAAGTTGTGTAAAATTAGCTGTTTCACAATGATGGCCATACATCAACGCATCTTCTGCAACACGAAGAGGACTAACTTTCCTTTGTTTGTCACGTTCTAAAGGCAAAAAGCTAAATGTTTGCAAAGAAAATCTATACATGAGGAACAATTTGGGTCAGTGATACATTTATTCTGGTGGAGCCTGAATTATCTCGTATTGATCAGTGCCAAATTGATTTGTTCCAGTAAAGCATCAGCCCTCAGGCATTTTGTAGCTTTTTCCAGAGACGACCAAGTTAAGGATATTTACTCAGGGATCACTGCAAGCATCTAACACTGCTTGCAAACTGCTGTGTTATAACTTTCTAATTCAGCAGGAAAGCAGCTCTTGGATTAAGGGCATTCTGGTGCAGGACGAGTTCGGCACTGCTGTCTTGTACTAGAAGCTCTGGAGTCTGCTGGCCAGGCAGATCTGCAAACTTTAGTCCTCATACTAGTCAAAAGATATTTTATTCTACAATTTGGAGTAGCTATCGCAAACTTCTGATAAAAGGCTGACAAAGTTCTCACTCCAGCCAAAATCTCAAGGGTTAAAAACTTCCCCTTAAAATAAGTTAAAAAAAATCTTAACCATTAAGACTGTATAGAAATGCAGATGCAGCTCAAGGTCGATTATTACGATCAGCTATTGAAAACGTTATTCCCTCTGTATGCAACTAGCACAAGACAATTCCAGTTTGGATTCTTGCTTTTAACCTCAGAGCTTAAACGTTTCCATGTGTTCAATCACAGTATTTTAAGCTTACTGCTGAGATTTTCCCCACAATTTCCCTACCGTTAGTTTTTTTTCCTCCCACGTTCAAATCTAAAGCCTGTTCGCTGTACGTGTTTTCTTACTTCGCAGCAGCAACACTTGGATTTCATGATTTCTCAATTTCTCATAATAATGAGTTTCTTTAGAGGAAAGAATCATAAAACTCAAATGCTCATTAGACACAAAAGATTAATGCTGTCAGAGGAAATTACTGGTCCTTAAGCACGTCTCACAACAAAGGGCTGAGCTGCCCAGCGGGAGGAACAGTCTGTCATACAACAACAAAAGG
Source organism: Nothoprocta pentlandii (assembly GCA_013398315.1). Lineage (NCBI taxonomy): Eukaryota > Metazoa > Chordata > Aves > Tinamiformes > Tinamidae > Nothoprocta > Nothoprocta pentlandii. Next base: position 934,173 of record VZSG01000031.1, read on the forward strand.
CAAACCCCTTAAACAAAACAAGCCAGACTCCATCCACTGAATGCTATCCACAGGCTACAAAATTTTTGGTCATGGATTTCTATGACCTTCACAGCATAAACCACCTGGTTTGATCTTTCTGTCCCACTAATTTAAAAGAATTATTTCAACATTGTTTGCAATTACAGATTATTTGCCTTTTTTTCCCCTGACATCATTGCCTAGGGACCAAGGCAATGAAAAACAGATCACTGTATGTGAAAACACTAAAGTACAGGTAAGTTTATTAATTCTTTTCAGTCTTATTGACAGCAATAAAAATATCCTTATACTAACATATGAATTATACATAACCCAAATTCATGATGCTCACAAGAACTTATGACCAAACTCAAGTCTTTTTTCATTAAGTTTAGCAATTTATCCAAAGGAAATCATGTTGGGGGAAAAATAACAAGTCAGAACATTTGCCACATTTAGCAGTCTCAAACAACTAAACACACAGTTAAAGAACAAAACAGAAAAAAAACAACCTACTTTTTTTCCCCGTACAGGTGGCTAACAAAGGAACAACACAAAAGCTATAAGATCCCACTACCAGCAAGGTCAGTAAGGTAAGGTCGTAGTGGCTTCCTGGTGCAGTCGGTGGGGTTAGTGTAGAATTGATGAAAATATCAGGAGAAAAACTGGTTTCCGTGCAGCTGCGGAGTCCTCCTGGTACAGTCATTTAAAAAGGATCAGAGCCAGCCCAAAGCCAGAGACACTGCAGCCATGTTCACCCTCTCCTCCTCCTCACGGGCGCTCTTGGAGTGAATCAGAGGGGGAAAATGGGAAGCTTCGGAGGCAGCGGATGGATTTGGCCGGCTAGCCAAGCAGAGTAGGTCAGGAGCCAGCGGTCGGGATGCCTAATCCGTAGAGCGCGCGGTCCCTCGCCCGGAGCCCGACCTCTCCTTTGTTCCACGAGGGAGGCAGGACACAGAGCTGCTCCCGGCTCCCAGACGCTGCTCGAGCCCCACGAGGCACCAGGGCTCTCGGGGGCACAGAAGCAGCCCACTCGGAGATGCACGTACTGCAGAACTCATTACATACCCTCTTATTCCTTTCAGGAACAGGGTAGGGCTTCGTTTTTAGTAAAGACGACTAGAGGAAGGAAAACAAGGAATCGAGAGAACTTGCTTTTTGTGTATGCATGCATCTGTGCACCTAAGCTATAAATGTATGGTAACACACAGTCCTCTTAGTGCCACACAGACTCCAAAGACATCTGGCTTAAAGGAAATGCCTTTCCCCCCATCTCCAGGGGAAAACAGGCCATGTGATAGCAACAGAACATTTGAATGTACTCATTTGAATATGTATAGCTGGAAAACTGACATGCCTGACTAACAGTCAGTTGTGTTTTCCTTTGCGCTTCTTCCCCCTATAAACTCCCACAACTGCTGGGACAGACCCTGCACAGAGCTTTGTATTAAATTGGCTTCATTATTATTGTTCCTTCAGTCTTCAGACGGCTTTGGTTCAGGCCATATACCTGTGCTGGCAGTAACATGAGAAAGGATAAAAGCCTATTGATTCCAAGCTGTACTTTCTATTATAAAAGAGAAAGTCTGAGACTCTCAGGTATGCATTTTGCCCTAGAACTCTAAAAACAAGATACAGCCTAGGTCATCATGAACATTTAGTATAGAAGACCTGTAGTGTCTCTACACCAAGTACTCGATTCATATCATTCACCCTTATTTCTAGTACGGAAACTTATTAGTATCTAGCAACATTTCTAATAAGGGGAGTTCTTCCAGCAAGAAGACTTCTCATCAAGACTTCTTTGTGAGGCTTCATGATGCAAAAGGAGACCCACAGAAGTTTTAGTCAAAAAAAAAAAATCCAAGAAGTCCAAGTTGTTTGGACTGTGTATCTTAAGAATCCAAGTTGCCAGTTAAGCAAAGGGAGTAAGATCCAGAATTAGTAAGAGAAGTGAGGTGAGAACTAAAGCCTTTGTGAGACAGCACCTTCCTTCTAGGGGACTGTGCAACAAGTTGGTGTTGGGTCTCAGCGACAGCCCAGCTGACCAGTACTTACAGTGACTGCTGAGCCGGCTCTGCTCGCTCTGAGTGCTACTGACTGATGAGACGCTGTCGGTTCTCTCCAGCACCGGCCTTTTGACAGGCACCTTGGGTTTAGGAAGCAGTTTAGCAGAGCTAGCCCAAGAGGCTGCAGAATTTCTCACGGAGACAGGCTTCTCTTTGGGAGATGATCCTATACCTGTCAATTGGGGTGGAGGAAGAAGGTGAAGGGCAGGGGGAAAATGTGGGCAGGGGTTAAAAAGGACTTCAAAAGCTCAAGCAATTGCTTCTTCAACATGTCTATAGTTAGGAGGCTTACACATATAAACATAGCATAAAATCATTTTCATACATCTAAGCAATGCTCCCAAGGTTTTCAGCTCCTACTATCTTTTCCTTGATAAAAAACACTATAAAAACAAAACAGTTTTGAGGATTTAAGGCATCCACTTTTACCCACATACTGACCTCAGGATCCAAGTCAGACCTAGAAAGATTGGCCTTCAGGGCAGACATTTGCCTGCACCAACTTCCTTGCATTCTACAGCTTGAGTATCTTAAGGTTACCTGTACTGCCCATCCCTAAAAAACCAATCATGCCTGTCTCAAAGCCAATCCAAGAAAGTTTTTGGGGCCTTTCTCCTATAACACAGACTTATTTCTCTATTTTCAAAGAGAGCTTCATCCTTTCAAACACAAAAGCAGCACAAGACAAAACAAGTCTCACTGCACTCGGATAATACACCAGAAACTGCTAAGTTCTGTGGACCAAGAGCTAAACAGTCCATCCTGGGTGCACCTTCCTACAGACCACGCCGTGCAGGCACCTTCTTGCCCCAACCGCTGGTTTGGGTTGAGCTGGTTGCTTGCAAGTGGCCAAAAGCCAAGTTAAGCAAAAGAGCTGAAGAAGAAGAACAGATACCAGACAGGAGCTGTGCAATGTTCACATGGCAAAGCTTATCTTACTTGATAAAAACATATGTGCATACCTAAAGTGTTTTACATTTTACTTAAAAGATCAAATTTCTCTTTATGTGAAAAGACTCTTCTTTTTACTCTTGCCCCTATAACCACAGTTCAGTTATGCTTAAACTGCACAAGAAGCAGCTGAAATATCCCACATTAGCCAGTTATTCCAGTTGGTTCCAGGTTAGCTTTGCTGCTGGATCTCCACTCTAATAGCAATGGTTAAGAAACCACAAACTCATAGCCAGACCAAGGCAGCATGACATTAAAGAGGGGATTACACTAAAATCCAGACAAAGAAAACACTAATGCCCATGTCTGCCTTTCAACAGTAGGTGGTGCGACAGGATTAGATGCCTGTCTCGAGACTCCCACGTCAACTAGGGAAAAACAGGAGCAATAATAGTGAAGGAAATCACATTCATGCTAATTCTCAGTTTAGATCAACTAAGCTGTAGTGTAACTGCAGTACAGCACAAGATACTACTGCATGTTTAATGTATTCCCTGTACTACTGATCACTGGATATAACACAAGCTACACCAAGTTCATTAAATACAACTTACATCTGTTACAAGGGGTGCATTTACTACTTGTTTGTCTCTATGCAGGTCTATGATTCTGTACAGGTGTAAAATCTGAGAATGAAATCTTAATGTAAAAACCTGACAGAATTCAGCCATATTTTAAAATTTCTTGTACACATCACTGCAATGAGCATTTGAGCAACTTATTGGATAAATACTCGCAAGCATCACCTCACACAGCAGCTCAGACAAATCTGATGTAGTTGCATGACAGAAAAGTTTCTGTAACACCTGAACCTTATAAAACAAACAGACACTCTTAAAATTTGCCACTAGAATTTTTTTTCTCCCCCTCTCTCAAAGACAGCTAAACACACCAAGAGGGAAAATCCCTACTATAGGAGATCTCTTTAAATAATCTCTCAGCAAAATCAGGTAAAAAGAAACCACACAACACACCAACACCACACAAATACTGCAGGTTAAGCTTAGATGACTTAGCAAGTTCAAATTTTGCATTTCAAAGGCAGCTAGCAGAACAAGAGTAACTTATCAGCGGCATTTTATTGTTTACAGGTGAGGGGTGGCATCTTTGATTCCTACCATGCTGGGCTCTTCAGTTCATCCACTTCAGAGGTGCAGGAAAGAAACCTTGTTTTATTTGCAGCCATTTGCACTCGAGAGCAGCAGAGGCAAGCATGTGAAAACACTTGCATTTATTTTTGAACTGCCTGTTCCATAAACATGCTTCCAGACACGCTGGCTTCTGCACAAAAATCCCCATGTGGCACTGCTGTAAACCAGCCGCATACTCAAAACACACTCAGCAACTACAAGCTCTGTACACTCTTCCAGAAGCAAACCCAACGGGGGTCCTCTTCACAGGTGGCCTGTGTTTTTCCTCTCAGTTCTTCTACTGCTGAGCGCTTTTCCTGTAAAGCTCCCACTAAAATAATTCTTCATGCACCCAAGTGCATTTTTCAACAACCCACTTTGAAAGGAAAAAGATTCTTAAACTGTGACATAGAACCATTAGGCAGGTGGGTTTTTTTAATGTGTTGAAAACAAAACCACCATTCCCTAAATAAGGAAGAGTACAGAAATAAGAAATAATTCTTATTCACGCTTATTTCTGTGACACAGAAAATGACACAGGAAAGAAGGCACAATAGATGAAAAAGAGCGCTGCAAGCATGCACAAAAGTGAAATATTTAGTGAACCGTTTTCTGCAGAGACAACAAGCAACAGTCCCTCAAGATAACAGGGTTTCATCAGTTATTTAATCCAGTCATTGAAGTAGGACACTAGAAATACCACATTCCTCTGCAGTGGAGTAACATGTTGGCAATTCTTCAGAAAAAGCTCTATACAATAACTAGGTTACATCAAGTGCATTAAAGTGTCTCTTATATTGGAATGAAATACGGAAGGGACTAAGCTCATCTTTCAAGAAGCTGAAGTCAGATTGCATATTCTAACCCAGGTCAGCCTCCCATGAGAATCCCACACAGGAGAAAATGTTTAGAATAAATCAATGTTTCCTTTACGTGGCACTACAGCCTTCACAAGGACATAAATCAGACAAAACGTGTTTCAAGGGAAGCAAAAATGCAAGAACCTGAAGACTGTCTCTGTCTTATGATGAATTCACGTCCATTCTCCTGCTTTACAAGTTGCAGTTTAGTTCTTCTGAAAACCACCAGTGTCCTAAACCTCCTCACAAGGGAGCTGTGGGAGACGCTGCCAACACTGGAGATCCTTTCAAGAGCAATCAGTGCAGGTTGTTTTAATAGTTACATTTATATAATAGTGCCAACCTCCTGACTTCCTCCTCAAGGGCAAACAAAGCATTCTCAGTAGAGAGGCCTTTTAAGTCACTCAAATTCAAACCAAGAGAATATATGCCTGTGTTTTGCAAGGCATCAGTAGGAGCTAATTTAGGATAGCATTAACTCCACTTGTATTTTTAAACTAAGGATGTATTAACCACTTTGGAGATGAAGGGTCCACTGCTCCAAACCACATTCAGACATCCAGGACCAAGCACAGAAGAGACGGAAACAAATTGGAGCTACACGACACCAAAGTGAAGGCCCAGAAGCTTTTCCCAGACTGAAACTTGGGGTAGCTACAGGGTGCATTTTGAAGTGTGGGTGGGCATATCTGTATGAAACACTCCTGTCAGCAAGAGTAGTTGCTTTGAGTTTCCAGTGCTTTATCCACTCAGCATAACCACCTTTTGATTTTTGTCTTTTTTTTTTTTCAGAAATTTTCTGCAAGTATTCAACTGAGGGCTCAGTTTATAAACATTAAGTACTACAACTTTTTAAAATACTTTGAAGCATGACAAAAAAAAGCCTACAAGCTGTGCAAACAAAGTGAAGAGCATTAAGTCTTCAAGAAAACACATGGCTTTTCCCGACTTACAGAAAAAATAGTAGTAAATCATGGAAAGATGTACAGGACTTGGCTATTGCTTCCAGCTCACTAATGTTAACATAGTTGTTTATAATTGCTATTCTGAGCACTGTAAAGCATCAGTTTTAAAGACACTTAATAGCTGCAAGCTTCCCAGATTACTTGGTTAACCATTAGGCAGCATTTGTTATACTGTATTATATGCATACTCGTGTTTCCTGAAGGAGTAATGAGTAGCTACAGGACATTACCGCTGTGTCACCAGATGCCTGATACTAATATTGAAGTCCCCAAATTTTCCATTTCTCTCTTCAGAAGTCTCGAATCACCAAAGTTACAGAAAAGACCGTTTGTGTTCTGTTACTAGCAATATTTGAGCTGCTAAACACAAACATGAACCAAGATAGGGAACATTAAGCTATCGATGAGTGTTCAAATACTTACACTAGAGATTTGTTTAGGGACCAACCAAAAAAAAAAAATCAGATAGGGGAGAGTTTACATATTAAGGCAAAACCCAATCTGACAGAGACTTCCACAGACCTGTTTCGTTCACCTTTAGTCCATTAGGAAAGTGCTCCTCTTTGGCACATATGTCAGGGGGCCAGCAGCAAGTTTGTGCTAATGGAGCCACTGGTAGCCATGTGGCTACATAGCCACATGTTCCTCCTCTTGCAATTCAGTGCGAGTAAAGATGAGGAACTGCTCTGTGCTAAAAAGCCTTCTTAATAGTAGAATTTAATAGCAATTAAATTTAAAAAAAGTAAAAAAGTAAAAAAAAAAATCATTCTTACAGTAAAAGAAGGCATCTTAACTACTCCCACTTTCAGAATCATTTCGTCTTTTTCAATTGGGGTAAAGATAGAAGAGCAATTGTCATTTTGCCTTTCCCCCCTGCCTTGCTATTTGACCACCCCACTTCCTCCTCTTCATTGTAGTTTCCCCCTACTCTGAGCATCCTCAAACCACTGAATGTCCAAAGCAGTCGAGGAAAGGATGCCCAAGCTTGGCTTGCCTAGTCCTGATATTTGGCAGTTTTCCTCACATATTGCCCCCTTCCTTGATAAGCAGAACTCCTCCCTTTCCTGTTTCCTTTCAGGCTGAACTCCTTCCCATTTCGTCTTCTTTTCCAGCACCTACGAGTAGTACCAAGTTCAGAGCTCTTCTCTTTTCCCCTCCCTGAACCCGGGCTTGCCCATTCCAGCTTTGCCAAGAGCTTGTCATAAACTGCTTGTTAACTAGCTTCAAAAAACCCAATGGCTTTCACACAGCTGTTAAAGCTCTGCCTGTTTAGCAGTAGTAGGTCTAGGGAGAAGAGAAAGGAGGGCAGTACTAAGAAAACCAACACAAGGAAGCCACTGGCTACACACAGTTACACTTTTCATTCCTGTCCAGCCCTCCACACCACATATCCCTTCGTATGACTGAGAATCTTGTTGTAGATTGTAGCTTTTATATCCACGCTACCTATTAAATACTTCAAGCTTTCTGTTGCACAAATTTATGTACTCTATCTCGTTTGAAGAACAGACTTCATTGAAGTAATAATAATAATAATAAATAAAAAAAGTTCAGGAAGATAGGAATTGGTTTATCCTCCTCTCCTCACATCCCAGGAGGAGTCAGGGCTGACCAGTGAAGGTGAACAGTTATTTGAAGGCACAGCAGCACAAACTTGCAAGTAAGCAGTCCCAAGAATTTACCATGCAGCAAACTGGTGCACACCTCCCTCGTAAAGGCATGTATAGCCAAGAACACTCATTTCTCACAGCACTGAGAAGTGGACTACTAGTGCCAGTCATTAGAAGTATGACCAGATTTTTCTTGCTTCAGATATTGCACGTTTACAGGATATGCCACAAGTCATATGTGAAGCACTAGGAAACATTTATGAAAAATTGCACTCAGTTCTTCAAACAGGTTCACTCTTTGCACCAGAAACAGAGCTAACAAGATGGGTTACTCTTGGAAGTCTAAAGTCGAGGGATAAGTGGGTTCCACTGAATACTGAAGATTATTCCAAGTATTAGGATGACATTAATGATCTTTACATTAAATTTAGACATTGTCCCTTCCCTCCCCCCTAAAAAAAAACCCCACACATTTAAGGTTACCAAACTAGAGTTCAATCAATCAACCAATCTAGTACTTATGTCATTCATTGAAAGAGGTCACAGATTACCTCACAGCTGAAGAGCAGTACCTGTATTTCTCAATCCATTTGACTTGTAATTAATGCTAAATTCATTTCAATTAGGAGACTTTACGCTGAATTAAATGTTAGGCTTGCAGAATATTAAGTTGCCTATCCCATGAGAAGTTAGTGCCTTGTTCATGAAGTGCAAAATGGCATGTTTCTCATAGTGCTATGAAGTCAGAGATCAAAAGCAAATTGCTTTTGCCCAGTTCAGACTGTAGCCCCTGTCTGGGTTCAAAGAGCAAAGTGATCATTCTGTACACAAACCAGTGAGTGCTTCCAACAGGAGCTCTGTGTCTGGCACATGGCTTTGGGCAGCTCCCAAGGACAGTCAAGAAGCAGCTGGCTGGAGTGGAAGCACCAGCTCTGAGATCTAAACTCACTCAGACTTCCAGAGGAAGGAGGCCCTGCAAGATTCCTGAGCCCTCTCAACTAGCAAGGTTTCCTGAACAAACTGATTACCTGGACCAAAGGCCCTTCAGAGGCATTAAACAGTTATTAAGAGAGACATCAAGCTTCTTCCCTGAGTGCAACTCCAAGAGGACCTAACAAATTCAAAAGGAAGGAAGAGGCTGAAAAGCAGCCCGAATAGCACTGATTTTGTCATCAAAAATCATGGAGCAAGTTTGTTAGACTGGGCTGATGGGAAGAACAACAAACAATGTCTTGGACAAGGAAAACTGCCTTTAGGAGTTTTCTTCTGGAAGGAAGAAAGGTTAAGAGGAGCTGAAACTGGATTTTAATCCTATTTGTGCTCTTTCCAGGGCACTTCAGGTTTGACCAAGAGACCCCACACCCATGGCAGATGCCCATTCTGCCTAACCCTCCAAAACAGCCTTTTGAGAAAGTTCTGGCAGTTTCAGGCCAGACAGCCTGGAGCTGATGCTCACTTTTTAAAAGTATTTTGTTTCTTCTTGACAACAAGGCATTTCAGTTTTAATAAATCACATGGCAGATAACAGAAATAACACAAGCTGAACTGCAGTAACAAGACTTGGGTTAGCTCCTAGGTTCACTGTCAGAACAGTAACTCAAGACTGGGAATGTTTATTCAACCTGAACTGTTCTGGATCTGCTTCACTAATATTGTGGAAAGCCTTGCCAAAAAGTCCTCAATTACCAACTTTAACTATCCATTTCCAGTTGCATGGAAACAATGGAAATCCATTTAATTCATTTGGAAACTGAAAGCTTGTGTAGCAAGCAACAACAACAAAAAAAAACAAACTCAGTGATGAACCCTGTCTTCTATCATTCATGGGCTGCTAATTTTCCCCCCTACTCCCCTGCAGAATGCTCAAGTCCTTCAGCATGATCAACTTTTCTTAGGTTCAAGAGCAAAACTTGGCATGTTGAGCTCCTCTCTCCAGGCATAAATGCTCATTACTCTAGTTACAGGCTATGGAGATGCACTGAAGTGCACTGAAGCTAGTAAGAGGGGAGAAGGAAGTGCCACTGGATTAGACTCATAGAACCTAAAGCACTTACCACTAACTCCACTAATGGGATCTCAGCAACTTAATCCAAGTCAGAACAGTGGGTAGAATGAGACAGAAAATTACCAAAGGAACTATGCTTTAGGCATAGGATATTGTGGCAAAGGATATCGTGGTCATGAAGAAGGTTTAAAAGGCTTGCTTTAGTGTCTAGGAACTCTTAGCAGTTATCAGACAAGGCTTTGGGCACTTCCAGATTCTCACTTTCAAAGGCACATAAGACTTGACAAAACCCTCATAGCTATAGCAGCACCAATAACACGAAGTTTTGTATAACACAGAATCATTGAAAACAATAGTATAATTGAGGCAAAGTGTAGATCAAGTATTTAGGCTTTTACTATTTTTCTACTTTCTTATATTATACTTCTTATACTCCTGACATGCTAATACTTTACATATGGATAGGGTGCATACAGTGCAAGGAAAATAGTGATAGGTGCTTATATTTTAACTCTGAAGTATTCATGAATATTCTTGCACTGTTCAAACACAAATCAAATTCCCTGTGGCCCAGACTATCACAGTCCTTCAGTCCAGTCCCATGGGTGGCAGTATATAATTTTGGGAAGTGGTTGACAGCAAGAGAATTTGGAGCAAGAAATTGGAGTGACATTCCAAGGGACCAGCCAGTGCCTTGAACCAAACACATGATCTAACTGAAGCCACATTACCTCAGCTACTAGCAGATTACTACTTTTCACACAGTGATTAAGAGTATCCAATTAGATGGCTGTACAGGTGGCTGGGACTGAAAACAACAACTGCTTCCCTCATTTCACTTCAGGTCCTTAAGCCAGTTCCAAGACTCCAAAAATTATGTACACCTTCAAGCTAAAACCAGGTGACTCAAACACCTCATTTTGTAGGTCTCCAATTCTAACAGGTATTTTTACTAATAGGAACCAGAAAGGCACAGTCAGCGTCATCCAGTACTATGCTTTTCTCCCCAGGTATTTTATTATGGAAAAATCAGCTTTAGAGAATATGATTTTCATTCCAGAATAAGTATGTGATAGCAGGTCAATCCCTCTTATACAGAGGTAGAAGAACCCAGGGAGAAACCATTTGGAGGTATCTGGCTAGATGTGGAAGTTGCTTTTGCTGCACAAATGGTTCTTCATTTTACAAGCCACTTGGGAACACACAATGCAGTTGGGTTCACCTCTGAGAGCAAACTTCTACTTCAGCAAGAATTTCAGGTTTCAGCCAAGATCAAGTCGTACTGGTGAACAGTGTTCAACAAGCATTCTGAAACAGTCACACATGGAGGACATAGTTCTTTTTCTTTCTAGCTTAAAATGCTCTGCATATAAAATTAGAGTGTTTACAGGAACCAGAAGGGATTAAGTCTCTCAACTCCTATCTGGAAGGGGAAAAGGGAATTTTCTTAGAATACCTGCCTCTCTAGTGTGTTATCTATGAAAAAAGTTTGTTTACAGGAAGTGCAATTGCTTCTACTTCCACCCAAAATAGTGGATAACAACCCATTGCTTACAAGCCTTGTTTGTGCTAAAGATGCACCCACAAAGACTCAGGGCAGTTGGCCCTGCTCTTCTCCAGCACACACTTGAGACGTGACACACTGCTAAACCACCATTGCTCTTTTGCAGTCATCAGTAACTGGCAGACTGACTACATTTGTACTTGAGCCCAAGTGACCAAACACACCCAAAAACTGACCAAAAATTTGCTCAATTTATGCTATTACATCAGGGAGCAATCAAGCTGTTGGGATCTGAATGTTGGAGAAAAAGGTGCTCATTGTGAAAGACTTCTTCCCGTCATTAACAAAGACAAAAAACAACAAAAAAACCCACAGCTTTCAGAAGAAGAACATAATTCCTCCTAGAGCCAGCCAGACTTGCACATATTGTCAGTGAAGGTGACAAAACTGCTTCAGATTAAGTGTGTGGAAGGAGGGAAACCACCAAACCACCACCAATTGCCACCCATCTCCGTTCTTCTAAGATTCTAATTAATGATAGGAAAGCTCTAAACTGCTATTTCTGCTATTTTAAACTATTAACAAGCTTTGGCAGAGATTGGTGGTTTACAGGTACCCTATTCAATGAACATGTCTTTCACATTAGCAAGCTTCAAGTCGAAATAACATAAATCCCCTCTGAGCGATTTGCTCCACCAGAGACTGCAGCAAAAAAATTTTCACTTCATTCCACCACCTGTATATAATTGATGCGAGTGTTTTGGCCTGTTTTATATCCTAGATTGGGTGGGTGATGAAAAACGAAGAACAGGTTTTGCTGGCTGCAGCTGGGTGTGCACACTTTTCAAATTACAGTGCATTGTAGTGCAGTCATTTATAGCCAAGCTACTTTTGCCATTAGCTACACTGCCACACGCTTTAAAAGGCACATCCCCCATAGGAGCATTTCTGAAGCCCTGCAGTATAATTACAAAGTGTAGTTTATAAAGTTGGAACATCAGCCTACAGACTGGTAGAGATTTTTTTTCTCATTGGTGTTTGACTGGAGACAACTTAGAGGCTCAAACTGGAGTGTCTCAGTTACATCCTTCCCTTTCCAGAAAGCAGAGCTACTGAAGCTAGACGGAAAAAAAAATTCATTTATGTCCTGAAAGGAGGGCTCATGCTCCTTATAGTACAGAGTCTACAAGTACAGAGCCACTTGTCAGACACTGTTTGTGTCCAACATCTATTTCCCCCCCCTCTTTTCACTTTCACATTCTTCAAGTAGTTTTAGCAATCATTTGCACGAAGTTCTGTTACATAACTTGACTGCACATAACATTGAAATATTATTTCTAACAGCCTTATCCTCCTAAACACATTCCTTGCCAGATGAGTCTCCCCTGTCATGCACATTAGCAATTTGCCATCTAGGTAGAATCACATTTAGCCCTAAAAAAAGTATAGCCCCATGCCATCATATATGTTCTCATAGAAAGCATATTAAAAGTGATATCTTAAAATTAAAGAGTTCAATTAGGTGGCAGTATCCCGGGGCAAACTCTCTTACCAGAGCTTGATAGAACAGCTGCTTTGTGAGAAGGTCCTTTAGCTGTGCAGATATTCTCATTTCCTCTCTTCAAGGCAGGTGACACCATTCTCACCTTGGAGGCTGGTGTGCTTCGCAGCGCCACGGGGCCTTTCTTGGATGTATTCTTCCCTTCTGCTGCCCCAGCTTTCACAGAAGACGTCTACCAATAAACAAAAAACACACTTTCTGGCATCCGCAATAAAACACCGATCCTGCAGTTAAGGGACATGTTTAGCCATTTGCTGTCACATGGTCCATAGGAAGCAGTCAGCAATATTATCTGCCTTGAGAGCTTCAAAAAGAATCTCTTACATGGCCTTAAGCAACATAAAAGTTTCAAGGTAGTCACTGATAACAACAAACATGCTGATGAGGTTACACATGTTATCATTTTAGGTCAGCGTTCCCACCCTGCCCCCTCTCCCCCACCAAAGCTTTAATTAAATCGTTTGATTACATGAACACACCTAATCAAGATGAAGTCTTTACCAACTACACAGGTTAGCATGCTGAAATGTTAGTTATGCTACATTATCTGAAATATCACAGCTACTATAATAAGCTTCCTGGTCTAAACCTTAAATTGGAAACACAGAAACAGGAAGATCCTTTCCCGTTCAGGTGCATAGACAAGACAAATTCCAGCACAGTTCCAGGACAGGCTTAAAAATCCCTGGCTTATGGTGTATGCCTCCCCTACCTTTTGCAGAGAACTCTTGTTCCCGCTCAAACAGGCACTAAATCAGACCTACTCGTGCTACCAAGCACACAAGCATCCACCACCTTCCTCTTTCTGCAACTCAAGCAGGGAAGCAGTGACTTGGGGGTCTCGCATGCACTTCACTCTTGACTACAGCCTTCATTTTCCAATATTAACTTCACACTCACAAGAGGATAACCTTAAATGGATTCCATCTGATTACTGTGCAGGGCATTATAGAGATTCTTCTAATGGATTTTCCAAGCACACACAGCACAATTAGTGCAGCAGAGTTTTCCATCCTGGCAGCCCAAAAATTTTGAGGCATCTTTCAGCCCTCACTTTGAAGGGTAAGGGGTGAGACAGAACTCAAGCTTTAAAACACCTCAGAAATATAGAGTCTGCCCTTGCTTTCATGCCCGTTTAGTTCCTTGATAAATAATATTAGGCATAACTCAATTTGCTCCACACTGCTTCAAAAACAGGCATTTGCTTCTGAAGCAGTTTCCTTCACCTACTAAGGTTCAGTTGGTTGACTTTGGCAACACCAGTTTTACTGATCACAGAGGCTGCCTCCATTTCCCTGCCTTAAAATAAGGCCGTTGAACTAGCAAGCAAGCAGAAAGGCCTCTGCACAGCCCCAGGACTCCAACTCTGCACCCCTCTGATGCCTTGTCCGATTTCTTCCACCCAGCTCCAAGCTTCTCCATTCTTTCCCACCATTCCTCTTCTCACAAGCCTCTTTCGGAGCATTTGAAAGCAACATGTTTCTCCTGACAGGTAGCTGACTAGGCCAAAACGCTTCCCAACCAATGAGTGGATACATACCTTGCGGCCAGGAAGCTCACGCCTTCCAGCTGGCTGACTGCCCAAAAAAACTACATGCTTTCTTCATGAAAACGCCTTCTTGGCTCATCTGACTATTTTAGAAAGCTTTATCTTTACTTCAAATAGATAAATAAAAATCCCAAATTATTCAAAACACACAGTTAAAAAGCTAAGTCCCTCAGCAACTTGCTGGCTTTGGGATTTCATGTTACTTGAAATTGTTAATGTGTAACCTTTCTTATGGAAATGTTGAAAATATTGTTTATTTTTAAAGTTTGCTTTAGAATTTACTACCAAAACCAGACAGTTCTAAATTTCACTTAAAGTTGCAAAACTGCTAACATGATCTTGGTGTGTATTAATATGCATTATAGTTAGCAAAATCTTAACAAGTTACGCTACAGAGTTTTACTAGGGCAGCGAAATGAAGACTTGCATACTTGTACTTGAAAGCTTACTGACAGCTTTGAATAAGACTTGACAGAAAACTTACACCATAAAATGACAGCTGAAGACGTCAGGTAGTACTTGGAGTGCCTACTGTTTAGTTAAATGTTCAGCCAGCAAGTAAAACTACACTTCTCTCCCTATACTGAAATGGCATTTGACAGCAGAAATCTACAGCTTCATTCCAAACGCTCCAATAATCTACAACTGCATTAGCAGACAAGCTCCATCCTGCAATTTCCATTCACAGCACTGTGCAAGGCAGAGTTTTTTCCCCACGCAGAAACATATCATTGCATTCAAAACACTTACCACAGGTACAGAGTGCAAGTCAAACGTTTCCTTTGCTTGATCTTGGAACAACTCCGCTTCCAGAGCTCCCACATTGTCGGGCTGCTCCTTTCCAGCTCCAGTCGGACAGAGGCTTTGAGCGCAGGGCTGCATTAAACCCCCTGAACTTTCCATCTTCTCCTTGGTTCCCCCTTTGGAGCTCTCTGCACACGCCAGTGCAGCAGAAGGCAGGGAGCATGCCGAGTTGGAAGAGCTTGCTTTGCCGAGGTCTTCCGGATTGGGCTTTAACGCAGGTGTCTTTGAAGCCTTGTGGGAAGCGCTTCGGGAATGGGTTGCGGCATGCAGAACTTGGCTAGCGAAGAGATGTTTGCTAAGATGTAGCTTGTGGGGCTTATTCACAGGCAGCTCCACTTTCGTATCTTTCCCTAGATCTATTTTCTTTTTCAGCGTTTTCATGGAAGGGGACAGTTGCCTCGGGGAAGCAAATGGTGAACAGGATGAAGCAGCGGACAGCTGGGGGGACTGCGGGGACCCTTTCAATGACACATTTTCTCTTGAGGGTAGCACAGGTCTGGACATAACCTTTGGCTTAACATTTTTGAAATTAGGTTTGGGAAAACTAACAATCTCCGATTTCTTTGCTTTGGTTATTTTGGACACAAGAGGAGATCTGCCTACTGCCTTTTCTGCTATTTGACCTGAACTAGTTTTAAACAAAGGCTTCCTATCATGCTCTCCTAAAAGCACTTCTTTGGAAAGTGGCTTAGAAGGCTTGTCCCCAAGTTCATCCACAGTGGAAATGAAAAAAGTTGAATCTTTTGATTGCTCTTTAGGAGTTGAAGTACGTAGAGCCGAACTACTTTGGCCAATCACAGGGCTGAAGACCACAAAAGTTGTGTCACATTTCAGTTCAGGCTTAACAGTCCTCTGTGGTTTTGGTTTACTGCAGATTTGTATCTCAGTCATGAAAGACCTGCTGTTGCTACCGTCGGAAGCAGCATTTCCACTAACACTTTGTTCTTTAGTTAAACATTCACTTGATTTTTTCGATACTTGTTTTCCATCAATAGTATCTACTGGGAAGAGGGGTACCTTGCTTACAGGTCTACCCCTCTGTGTTTCCACAGCGGAATGTCCCATTTTGTCATGCTCAGAGATATGCTCTGGGGATTTCTTTTGCTCATCTTCACAGGTACTAACACACGGTGCTAAGAAGTCCCTCCTGGGAGGATCTAGACATCCAGCAGCTGGTTTTGCAGACTGTATTTCCATTTTCTGCGGTCCTTTCTCAATAGAGTTAGTGGTTTCTGGATAGTGTTTGACACCTGCAGAGCTTGGACGAAGTACCTCAAGCTCTGAATGGGTACATGGGCTTTGCGAAGCCTCTATCAGAGAGGGAAAATAAGGCCTTTTTTCTAGGCCAATTGCATCAACTTCCTCTTTTGGATATCCACTGCCAGAGGATACTAGTGTTTTCCTCAGACACACGTCCTGGCTTGGATCTGTTCCCACTGTTCCCCCCATACTAGCAGCATCTAGAGTGCCCAGGTGGCAGTGCACCCCATCGTTTACCCCAGGCTGTGCCTTCTGCTCTGAAGCAGCAAGGGGCAACGCACAGTTCCAGTCAGTCCGGCTGTAAGGCACCAACTGCTCAACGCCTGGATTTGGCATGTTTGCCATGGCAAGGTTATCTTTCAGCAAACATGCTTCATCCAGGTCACAGTTCAAAGTACACACGTAAGTCTGGTCAGTCATTGACCTGCACATGGCACCTGGATCTCCCCGGAAAGCTCCCGGGCAGTTACACCCACCAGGAGCTTCCTGCAGATCAAGTGCTTCAGTGCATTGCTTTTTAAAAGGGATACTTTTGAAGTCACTCTCATCTTCAGCATTGGTATCATAGTCAATCCCAGTCCCTACGCGCTGGTCTGTCTGCATCATGGTGGCACAGTTCTTTGGGCAAGGTGAAGCTTTTCCACATGCGTAGTTATTCCCATTTTCATCACTTATAAGTAATGAAGACTTCAAGCCATTCTTTGCTTTTTCATCCGACTTCTCAATATTCATTTTGGAGGATAAATTTTAAATTACCTTCATTTTAAATTCATTTAAAATCTGAGGGAATGCAGATTCTTCTGAGCTTTGCAAAATAAACAGCTTTTCTCTGGAACATATCAACTGTCCTGCAAGACACTCAAACCGTTGTTTTCATGCTTGCCAAGAATATTCAAAGATTCTAAAATTAAGAAGAAATGAAAAACTGTTAGCTGAACCAGGATCACATTTCCAAATATTCATCAATGACTGCATTGGGTAATAATGAGTTTGCAATAAGGTAAGTAGTAATGCATGACTTTCTGCCTCTAGCATGAGAATTAAATCCTCAAAGCAGAAGAACAAATATGAAAACCACAAAAAGGAGAAAAAATTACTTATCAAAAATACTCTAAAAGGTAAAATAAAGCCAGCACAACAACATGGGAAGTTCCTAAGAGCAAAAGCACACCTGTCAAAGTTAACATTTTTGCTCAAATCCCCTTTTCCTCAGTTGGAAATAGGACTTGAACAACTATATTCAAGGCTTTTCGAATCCAGCCAAGGTATAAAAGCATCCCAGATGGGCTGTAAAGCCTATCAACAGCTTGGACACAAATGCAACACAAAAAGTAGACCATTCTAGAAGGACTCCAGGATTTTTTTATTTGTTTGCTCTGGACCAAAAGAAAGATGCCTCTAGTCCTCGGTTTTTCTTTACAGGGGGACTAGATTTAAGCATTAGTAAAAAGACCACAGACAAGGAACCAACAACCAGTCATCCTCCCCTCCAATTCCCAAACAAAACAAAACTAGTCTTTTAAACAGCTGGACTAGAAATACTCTGCTTCAGTTCTGCTGATTTCTAAAAGCTGGGCTAGGTACTTTTCAGCAGGAGACTCTATCAGTCTCCTACCTATGGAGGCAGGAAAAATATTAGTGCCTTATTTTAATCTGTTATTAACAAAACAGAAAGATTTCAGAGTTCTTTCAAAACGCCTTCCCTGGAGGCAGGACAAGAGCCTGCCCTGAATAATTTCCCATTGATTCAAGTCAACCACAGAATCAGCTAGTGAAAAGTATTTGCAAACTCGTCTTTCATTCCTGTTCTGACACATGAAAACCAGCTCCTACTTGTTGGGACTCTACACCGTAATACAGTTTGCTCACTGAGGCACACAACATCAAGTTAAAAGGATCTTATTTTGATTTAGCAGTAGTTCGGATCCAAGTAGCATTCTCATTTCTTTCCACAGCTCCCTCACAGCACAAAATCAGGAACTGCAATAATCCAAGAGGGAGAGGGCAGGAGCGTGAAGCAGGACACCAGGGCAGCAGCTTGCAGGGCACGCTCAGGCCAAAGCTGGACACGCTGCAGACAGCCAAAGACACCGCAACTCAATCAATGCTCAAGCAGCTCTGAGAATAAAGTTGGGTTTGTGACCACATATTAGGAAAATAACAAGAAAAAAAGCAGACAAGCAA
This sequence comes from Nothoprocta pentlandii, assembly GCA_013398315.1. Classification (NCBI taxonomy): domain Eukaryota; kingdom Metazoa; phylum Chordata; class Aves; order Tinamiformes; family Tinamidae; genus Nothoprocta; species Nothoprocta pentlandii. Next base: position 952,625 of record VZSG01000031.1, read on the forward strand.
GGATTAAAGCTGCATGTACAAGTGTGAACACGTAGCTATCGAAGGCTGCTTACTCAAGACTTTCACACAGCCTGAAGAACATGCAAAAGAACCTCCAGTGAGTCATCTATTTGTAGGCAACATTTTGCTTCAATAATTTTGTGATCACCTAGTTCACTTTTAAATACTGCTTTACAGCCACATTTAGAGTCAAGACATGGCTAGCAAAAGAACAGTGGAACGGGTATTTTAAGGACTAACTACCTTGCATAAAAGTGCACAGTACATTAATTAACAGTAGCCATTAAAATACTGACACTCTTAATCCTGCAAGCACTTCATGTCCTTCATCGGGCTACAAACCCCCTTGCTGCTGATGTTACACTCTTTAGATTCAAACTCGGTAAAACCAGATGGAATTAAAGATTAACCTCAACCACTGTCTGCTCTACAGGATCACTGGTAGCAAACGTACAGAGAAACAGTTACTCTTCCCAGGAATACTCCCTGCCCGTTCCTGGGAAGTGGTTTAGCTAAACCAAACACTGCTGACAAACCTGCACGGACTTGCCCTTGCACCAGCAGGCCCTGTGTGTGCCTGGCCACCCCAGTGACCCCAGAGCAGCACAAGGAGCTCAGGAGCCTCAGGCCTCCAGCAAAGCCCACCTGGCCAGACCTTGGTTCTACGCTCCAAACGCCTCAGTGCCACAAACAAGTCCTAGTTTGAGTCCCAAGCAATCCCTTCCTCCAGAGTTTAGGCATGATGAGAGTTTAAGAACAGAAGCATCACTTGGGGAAAAAAGAGAAAACAATCTAGCAAGCAGATCACTTAAAAAAATAGTGTTTGGTTGCCACCAACCTCAAATCCAGAATCTGTATCCTAGAGCTGTGACCCCTCTTCTGCACGTGCTTGAAGTTTCTGTAATTTCTAGTTATCTATAAAGGGGGAGGGAACAGCTTGATAGTGACTAGCTTAGCATTGGGTAAATAGGAATTATGAACAATTACAATATACTATGAACAACTCAAGCCACAGACTTACAAATTAGTACGAGGGTGCAAGTTCACATTAGTGTCAGAAGGCAGACAGCAATAATTTACGCTTTTCCTGGTACTCCATGAGGAACCCAACTCCTTCACCCACACAGTGTTTATTCAGACCCACCAGCTATGTTTGTACACCCTGTATGAAGCAAGGCAAAAAGGCCTCCAAGTAGAGGGTGTGCCCAGACACGGAAAGGCTGCCCGGAAGTGTTCTCACCACCTGAGCAGGCTTTGACACTACACAAACATCTCCAAGACTGTAATTCAGCAGAAAACTATATTATGCTGCTACAGTGACCATGGTCATTGAAGTCAAACCATTTAAACTGTATCTAAACATACATTTAGGACATTTCCTATGTGAACACACTACACTACAACCAGTGGAAAGACCTGATTTTCTAACAGGCACAAAGGTCAATATTCTGAGCGTCTTTTTCCGAAAGCAGAGCCAGCAGCAGCCAGGCCAGGACCTGCTCAATTCTGCCACGCTGAGGGCTCCCCTGGTGCACTTCGTGCAGAGACAACACAGAAGTCCCTTTGCTACTCTGGGGCATTCTGCTCCTTTTACTTAACCATTTTAAAATCAAAATCCCCAAGAGTTCTGCTGTGGGAAGATGTGCACAAGTTATGGCCACAAGCCATCACACACACAGGGGACTGGAGGAGCAGCATCACTAAGGCACAAACCATCAGCAGTCACCTGGGCTGCCCTGCCTCAACACGCTCCCGTACCAGGCTGCACGTGCTGGGAACCAGGGAGCATCAATCTGGAGCTGTCAAATCTCGGCACTGCAGTACAGGAGACATCAACAGGAGCCAGGTGCAGAGATCAGACATGCTGAGGTTATGTAAAAGGTAACAATATTGAGTCCATATAATACACCAACTAGCTTGTCAGACTAGCACAAAATAAAGCTGTTGACCCTACAGGGTCCACCTACCATACTATTTTACTCTTAATATTAGCTATAGTAGTTGTCTAACAAAACAAGGTTAGTACCTGCTCCAAACTATTCCTCAGATGCAATATCCTCCTAAGAGATTTTTTATACCCATCTAATCAGATCATTAGCTTCAACCTTGCACTCGAAGTTATTTCAAACTCCCTTGACCAGGAAACACATGTGCATTCCCCCCTCAGCTTCATTTTACAGCGCAAACTTCATTTTACAGAGCAAACTCACAAAGTCCAAGTACCCCAGGACACACAAGCCAGCACAGGCCAATACCAGCTTGCACGGTACCCAAAGTAAACCAGTTTGCTTGGGATCAGGCACACAACCCAACACAACCAAAGTCATTTACCTCAATGTGCCGTCAGAACTCCAGCAAACATCTCACTTATCCCAGTACTCGTTGTTACACTTTCACCAAGCATTCATTTTTCATTTCATCTCGACAGTACTGATGGTTACAAACAGCACAAGACTGCTCAGGAGGTTTTCAAAATGTGGTATAGTACTTGACTGCACACATGGGCAATCAAACTTAGCATTAGTTTGGCAATCCCAGTCAAACACAGGTTGTACATGTTTTTCCATGAAGATGGAGTTTAGTCTTGATATTAGTCGTAAGTTCCTAAATACTAAGTATTGCCTCCTGGCTAAATAAAAATAGCAACAAAATCCCAGAAAACCTTAATCTAGTAATTGATGATTATCACAACGGAAATTTTTAGTAGACGTATATGTTCTTGTGCAAAGAAGTATCACCCTTCTCCCTGGTTTTGTTTTGACCTGATGGAACTAGAAAGAGACAATAAGTCAGGACTATGAAAGACAAGAAAGCAAAGGACAAAAAGAAGACAATAAGCCTTGGAAGATCAAGGTTCAAATTCCCCTTTTGGAAAGACCTGGATTAAATAGAGCACAAACAAAACAGACCATCTGAAACCTATCTCCAACAATTCTTTTCAGTGTGTGACTTGTTTAACCAGAGGGACTGCAAATAGTGCTCACCAGGCCATTTACTGAAATTTCACAATAACCAAATGTAAACAGACAAGAATATTCACAGCAATTCTCCCTCTGTTGCAAGCCTTAAATGTTAAAGGTTTACAAAGAGAAGTAGTAATAGGTTATGAAGAAATTTTCTAAATTCACAGTAGGTTGGATAGCCATTTGTGCTCAGCAAATAAGCAGAACTTCAAAAGCTGAGCAAGTAAGGCTTGTGCTCTTTAAGACTGTCATCAAATTGAATGAGACAGCCTTCAAAATCAAAAAGCTTTCCTGAAATCTCCCATACTAGAGCTGACCATATTTACAACATTCTTTTGCAGCTGAATTTACAGGGTGTTAAACTGTGTGCACTAATCCTCTGCAATAATCAGCTCACTTGCTGGTGTTCAAAAGGCACAGTAGCTTTTGCCCTATTTTCAGATGAGTTATATTTAAACATAAAACATGACAAAACCGCTACATTTTCCAGCCCTTAAAGCAATTTCAGCTATCAGCACCTGTGCTGGCCATCTTCCTTGCACAAACTCCAAATATTCCAAGTGGAAGTGACTTGACCAGTTCTGAATCAACAGGTCAGTCCTTTCAATCTTTCCACTCACCATTACATTTCTGCTCTTTCGCAGAGCTGCCAGTCCTCTTAACTCACCCTATATTCCTTACCCACTTCTCATCCTAGTCACACAGACCACAGAGGCAAACAACACATGGAATCAGTGAAGGTGAGTTATTACAACTCAGATTCACACCTGTGGTTTGATTTTAATAGTATTTTAATAGCCTTCTTGGGTATCTACAGATTTTGAATCAAAGACTTCCTCTGCTGCTAATCTGCTCTTGACTGAGATTTATAAGGCTTTCAATAAGTGGCAAGCACCAAATGGCAGAAACATTTCTGCAAGAGCAGAGACACCAACCAACACATCCTGCTGCAGAGATGATGGCTAAAGTACCAGTCACACCTTGTGGGAGGAAGGTGGGAGAAGCCCTTGTTTCCTATCCATGATCCACAACTTAGTCATTTGATTGGCAAGTTGAGCAGAGATTGCCTCAATTATGAGGACTGTAAAAACTCCTGTGTTAAATATTTGCTTTTACAATGAAGTTTTAGTACCAAGTAGATGTAGCACAATCTGCCAGGCAGCACACACTGAAGCTACTTATAGCCTATCGGCTGACTCAAAACTTTTCACATTAACCGAGTTATTTTATGAAGCATCTGTGCCCCCAGCTCTGTGGGGAACTACACAACATACAATGGACAGTATCACTGTTCTGAGCAGCACAAATAGTGCCAAGAGGATCACTGTAGTTAAGGACACAAAAAGACTCACCTGCTCCCTCGTGTTACGTGCCCTTACAGATCTTCACCTAAAACTGGCATCTTGCAGCTATATTTAACACCATCATGAAGGCTGAACTAGTTTGCAGAGCACGTGCAGAACTCTCAGCACAGTCCGTAGGGAAGCGGAGCAGGGGAAGCACAGCAGAGTCGCTCAGCTCTAGAGGATTGCTCTGTAGAATCAATTTGTAATTTCATTAACTTGCCTTAAAAAAAAAAAGCTCACCAGCACAGCCACTAACAACTGAGAAAGTAGCACCCTTGGCAGGGGATCCTTCTGCACTAGAAAGGAGCCAGTCAGGATGCTTAGGGTTTCTCAGTTTAACCAGGTCAGAAGTTTAATCAGCTCATGGTTTTGCAGACTCAGCCGTGCTTGCTCTGCAGAAGTGGTCATTCATTCAGAAAAGGCCCCAACCAGTCCAGAACACTTCCCACCCAGTTAGCACTACACTTCTGCACAGCAACCGCACCCCAGCAGAATTTATTTCTGAAAATACTGTACTTCGGATTAAAGAAAGTTGTCTGGTATAGCTCTTCCTATGCATTTAGTTGTCCATGTGACTATGTGCAGTGAACAAAACCAAACTGGATTGCAAAAAGCTGATTACAAGAAGTAAGGTTTTTGGCAGCAGTGTAAGAGCCTGCTCCAACCTTATGACTAGAAGTCAATGGTATGGTGGCTGTCATGTGTTTTCAGCACTGAATATAAGTATCCTGCAACAGCATCAACTTGAACAATTTTATGACTATTTCACCTGCAGTATTGCTTAGCTGTCATCTGAGCAAGCAGGCAACAGTCCAAACGCTGTTCTCCGAGGAGAAAATCAAAGCAATTGTGTTTACACTTAAAAAAACATAGTTCCCTTCAAAGGAAACTGGTTCTTACAGTGCAGTCAGTTTTGCTACAGGATTTTGCTTTTATATTTTATGTTTCTATGTTCTGTTTGTTTTTGTTTTGGTCCCCTCTGAAAGCAAGAGGCGAGTTCCTCACCCTGCAGAGTAGAGCATAGCACTGCAGGGCCACAGCAGACCAACTGCAAGAGCAGGAAGGATTTCAGGGCAGTTCTGCAGAGCAAGCAGCTCGATTCGGGCAGCACTTGGCAGCACAGTGCAAGCAGAGCTCTCTGAAGAGCAGCTCTGGGCAGCTGGCAACCTGCCCGTACTGCCCGTGACAGGGACGAAGGCGAGGATGGGCAGAGGTTGCTACAAAGATGTGTAGGACAAGGTCACCTCACTTGCGTGACCTGCAATAATCCTGGTGTTCAGCTGCTGCTCGGCTCCCTGTGGATCCCTCTTATCTTGAGGGAAAAGGCTGCTGCTGAGTCCCGGTACCGCAGCTCTGCTGTGCCACGTTCAGCATGCACAGGGCAACAGCAGAGCTGGATGCTGCAGTATCAAGAGCCAACTGGCCTGTCAGTGCCCCAGGTACTGATCTGAGATGCTATCGTCTAGCAAAGAAGTCTAATTTCTTCTTCACGATCCAACTGGTACAAACGGATTTTAATATCTTTCCTTAATTCAAATTGCTTGAAGTCCAGCATCATACTCAGCTGATCCTTGTTATAGGCTATGTTTTACTTTCTATTTCAGTCAAACCTCCTCAGAGCTTAATCAGAGAGCTGACCTCTCAAAACAGTTCTCCTCTTTCAACTCTTTAGTCAATTCATCAGTTTCCTGCAAGAGCCAAGAATACAGATCTTGGCATAGACCTCCTAGAACTAGAGCTAGGCCTGGACCAGAACCCAGCTCTTGCTGTCAACTTAGAGCAACTAACCTGATGCAAGGGGTAACAGCAGAAGGGTCACAGCCAACACCTCCTCCATGCCTCATGTTCTCCACGGAGCTCCATCCAGCACCTGCTGTTGTCCCCCCTTGACCAGAGAGGCACAACTGGAGTGTGTCCCAGGCCCTGGCAAAGCTCCATGTGTCCACAAACAGCCATACCATAAAGTTGGTAGAACTACGGTGAGGGGACCATAGTCCCAGAACAAACCATCTGGCAATATCAACATGATTAACAGGCCTTGCTCTTTCTCCGAGGGGCTTTTGAGGCCATGGACTCCATCTGGTCAGCATGGCCCTAATGTTAACCATACAGCAACCTCATGGATGGGTTCTCTGGGATCTGGAGGACTTGGGGCCTGCAGGTTACCCAGTGTGCAGGACAGACAGCCTCACTCTTAACCCTCTGGGCTTACAAAGCTCATCAAGCCAAGGCACCTGATGGATGACCCAGGTTACATATACGCAGAAAGAGTAAGATTTTAAAGACACTTGTCTGATCCAGTACCGTATCAGTAGCTAAGGCTAAAATCACTGTTTGTTATCAACTATCTATTTTAATAGAAGTGCGCCTTTTTAAAACAAATCAACAGTAGAAAATAATTAAAGGAAAATGAAGATCAAAGGTGTGCTACATGACTACAAGAAAGCCAAGCCAGCTTAGTGGAAAAGATAATCTGCACAGGAACAGGCAAATATTAACTATGCCTTGACGTATTTTTAAGATCAAATCTTAAAGCTCCCTCTGCTTAAAGCTGTAGAGGCACCACACCAGAGCACACAATTTTACGGTGTACAAACTTAGGAGGTGCTGTTCTTCACAAGCTCTTCCTCCAAGAAAGTAATATATATTATTACAGAATTATTACTTCTCAGTGCATTTTATCCACAGATCTTCACTACTGAATTCTGCAAGTCAAATGATGGTAAGTGCCAACATCATCTGGTAGCTGCTGAGCAAAACAGTCACCTAGCAGGACAAAGAGTCATCGTATTGTCATCCGTATCAGCCCAAAACATCAGGGCATTCTGTCCCTCTAGTGCTGTAAAACACCCTTACACAGGGCTCACTAATTATTCAAATAACTTCATAGAGTCCATGTTAAACTAGAACAGAGATAGGCAACTCCACCACCTGCCTTTTACCTTAAGGACACCAAAACCAAAACAGAACAAAAACTCTTATTTAGACAAGTATTTTGACTCCCCGCAGCATGACATTTCAGTAGCAATAAGGAAGACTCTTGAAGAAAAAAAAAAAAGGTTCTTTTAAAGGATTAAAGGAAGCCTAAAAATACAGGCTGAAGGTAAATTTTGGGTGCTGTTAGGAGGCCCTCTCCAATAAAAGCCTTTCTGGAACAGTAGCAGTTATCTACCCACTTTTTCTAAAAGCATTTAAGGGCTTGCAAAACCTCTTAGATTTATATTTATCGCCTCCTTTTCCCTACTTGAGGTCTACTTTTCCTGCAACACTAGCAAGTAAGTCTGGACTACTAACAGCAAGCAGCTCTGCCACTGGGGTAGCCATTTTTAACATTAGTGCCTTTAAGCTGTGATTTTGCACAAAGCTCTCTAATCTTATATTGCGCTCATTTTTCATGAGCAATAAAAGCTTGCCAGAAAGTATCATTGATAAATAGTAAGCCAGGAGCTTGTAAGCTCTTAGGCAAGTTGACTATGCTAAATTCAGTCCAGAATGATCTGGTTTTAAAACTCAGTAATACAAATAGAAGTTTTCCACTAATGAAAGGCATGGCTTAGGTATCTATTAAAACACTGAGTCAAACCCTAACAACTCAATTGATGACCAGCTCCTTTCACAGCAACCTCAGTAAGCTTAAACTTGCATTAAGCTTCCATACTAGGATTGGGCCATCTACCAGTCAGCTCTCCAAAACCTGATAACCATGCTGTGATTTCTGGATTTGTCCCCTGAATCTCCCAGGAGGCAAACACAGATCCACATGTTCTCCAAAAGCACAGCATCTGGATGCAAGCACTCCAATAAATGAAATCCCAGACTAGAGTCCTTTATTGAGCAGATCTGCCTAGGCAGGAAAAAACCCACAAGATAGAAAACCCCAAACCCCAATACGCACACACCCTCAGCCAGGGAACTGCTGAGTAATAAAGCAAATAGTCAGGAAGGTTCTTCTGAGAGGAAAAAACACACAGTCCTCATGACTGAAATCAGAGAAAAGTTGTGCCAGCTGCACTCTTAACATACACTGAGAATCCACAAGAGATGTCACCTCCCCTTTCCTCCGTTTCAGACTGCCTCTTTGTCCCAAGATCTTGAGGGTGGTTCCTACAAAAGGCTGCTCTTCTTGCCTTGATGTTTTTTCTTCCAATACACCATTGGGGTTCTGTTTTCTGTGGGCCAAGTTAAACATACCAGAGGCATTTTCACAAGTAATTTGGATAGTACAGCCCTCACCAATGTCAACTGCAAGCAATCAATGCTGTATTAGGAATAATCTCAAGAGAAAATGGTCTGGCAAAAGGCACTTGAAGGCATTTGCATCTGGAATTCAATCACTTCATTTTCTTCCAGAAATTCAGTCTATGCCCAAATGTTCTGAGTTGCAAACTAATATATACCATTTGCTGGTTGGATTTGAAATTGCTTAGAAGCTTTCTGAAAACACTGAGGAATAGCAATCTGTCAGAACAGACTTGGGAATTCATGGGGGTGCAATGATTTGCTTAGGCTCAACTTCTGGCATCTACAAAGAAGTTACCAGTCAAAATTAGAGATGCCATAACCAAGGAGGGCTTACAGCCATGTGATTATGATAATCTCTATGAACAAGATCAAGATTCAATCTGTCTGCAGTTATCAAGAATTCAAAATAGCTCTGTTAATCTTCCATATCATTCTCTGTTGGCTATGATGCTTCACTGGCTATATAAAAGGGGCTTTAAATTTCTAAAATTAGAGGTAGTCTCTGATTATTCTTAAAGTAGGAGAGAAAAACTAAATTCTCCAGTAACCACATGATAGATAGCTGAGTACAGTGAGAGCAACATCAAGTATATACAGCTCCAGTAAGTTTAGTTCAATGTGTCAGACAAGTCTTCCACATCACTAAAAGCTGTTTTGTTTAATTTAACTTATTAAGAGATCCATACAACTAAAGTTTGAGTCCTGCAACCATTTTCTGCAAGAATCCCTGTATTGCTGAGAAGGACAGGTGTGAAAAGCAGCAGTAGAAGCCCCTTCTAATGCTAGGTCAGAAGATGCTACGTAGAGCTGAAGCTGCACAGAACTCACACCCTCCCCAAGTCAGCAGCATGATCAACTCCCTGTTCAAGCTCACAGTCCATAAGGGATTTCAAACCTACTTGTTCCTCTCTCACCTTTAAGGGTTGTGCAGAAGTTGGTTTGTAGCTCTCCCTCCCCAGCAGGCTCTATGTTCACACACACAAGCTCTGCATTCCAAGCCTGGATCCGGACTGAGGGTTGGGGTTTTTCTCATTATTCCCATCCACACCTCCAATTAAGAGCTGCCAGCTATGAAACAAATGCTATGGGTAAAGTGTACGTATCTCTAAATGTGCGCTTAGGTACGCAAACCAATAATTCCATATACAGAGAGACTCTGTAATTTCACATACCAGCTAATGACACAAATCAAACCCAAGGCCAAGCAAAAGCCATAAGCAGACACCAAGTGTGCAGGATCCTGTCCTAGAATACTTTTCATCTTCAACATTTTGGATTTTCCTACCAAGCCCACCAAAAGCCTTCCCCTTGCTGATATGTGACCACTTGCTTTATTCTCACATTGAACACCACATTTCAGTTTGAGCTGACAGATCTTAACTAATGCAAGAAGCACTGTGGCCTTCCCTGCCTTCTGTCCAACCACCACCTTGGTGCTTAACCAACTAGCACATCTCCATCCTACCACCCCACAGGGCAACTGATTCATCTGCACCAAGGGGACTGCACACAAGGCAACACCACCCCAGCATGCTTATTGAGACTCATCTGCCCAGCACTGGCCCGTGCATATGGAAGAAAACCTAAATCAACCTCAATTCATCCAAAATATTCAGTCAGGGAGAGGAAATCAAATCCCTGCTTAGAGCACACTCCTCCAGAGGGATCTCGCCACCAGATCTCTCCTCGGCTCGAGCTGTCCAGCTGTGTGCAGCTCACATAGCGGGAGCCACAGGGATGTGATGGTCCCATCCCACCATTCTGGCCCGCTCCATGATGTCCAAGCCGGCTGCGCTGCCACAGGCGACAGCTCCTGTGGCGCCCAAGGAGCCACCTCAGCAGTTTCTACAGCCGAAGGGATGCAAGAGCAGCAGAGCTGTCGCTCCAAAGAGCAACGATGCCTGCAAGAATCAGATGTTCATCAGGGTAAGGGAAATCTCACCAACGGTCTTTCCTGCAGGCTGTTACACCAGTGTTGCCCACAAGAACAAGCCACAGTTATTCCACCAACCCACTCTCTTAGAAGAGTTACAGATGCCTGAAAATACAGGACCAAGGGCAGAAGGGGGAATTCCCACGTCCAAACCCTACCCAAACAAGCTAGCTGGTTTATGCTGTCCCATTTGATTCTTCCAGCCCTGGATAAACTACACCATCATCTACAAATTAGCTCACCACATAGTTTCTTTAGTTGCGTGCTGAGCATTGGCTCAAGTCTTACTGAATTCTTAGTCAACACAGGAAGAAAAGTTGAGATACTTTGAGAAAAAGATACACAAATTACAGTTGTCCAGGGTGAACTGAATAGATCACTTGGAATACCAGAAGGGAGGATAGAAAAGAAAAAGCCCACAAAACAGCCTACGAGGCAAGAGTCACAAGACTCCTCTCTGCTTAATACCTAGCAGGTCCAGAAAGAAACAAGATGTCAGTGCTGTCACAGCTATTTAGAAAGAATATACACACAGAAATACCAGCCACCAGCTCCTGCTGAAAGGAGAAGCTTAGAGGCTTCTAGATATTGGTTAAGTGTTTGCGCAGCAGCAGCAACTTCTTATGTAGAAGGAAAAAAGAAAAAATAAACTTAACACCTGCACTGATGCAAATCCAAGCAACTTGCTTTGACCAACTAACCCCTAGTAAAGCACAGGCCCAGCTTTTAGAGGAAAGCCAGAGAGTCCAGACTGCAGGACATATCCAGGCACCTTTTCTCCTATGTGAATGCCTTGGCACAGGCAGCCTGGTCAACAAAAGGAGCTCTTGGAAAAGGGCATGTTGTGCAAGGATCATTCCTCTGCATTTCCTTATTAAGAGGAGTGAAAGCCCATTCCTGCACAGCAGTCAGATTGCACCCCATGCTCACCCCCTGGATCATCATAAGGGAAAGCACCAGGCCCCTAACTGGTCCTGCAACCTCCTCATCCTGTGTGCTTAGGAAAGGACCAGTTTCAAAGGCAACAAAAAACAGCACCTAAGCCAGCTGTGACCATGTTTTCCTCTCTTCACTTAGAGGATACAGCAATTTTTGTTTGTTTTCATTAGAAATGAAATCTAAGAGATTACTGATACACTACAAACCTTCAAAAGCTACTTCCAGGATTTCTTTAGAAACAATCAACCTTCTTATCTAAGAGACCCGCTCACAGATCCAGGTCTGCCACATCCAGCCCTTCGCTCCTATATTCCTGCTTTGTGAAGAAAGGCAAAAACATAGCAAAGCCCAAATCCAAGCTGAAGCCAGGGCTAGCGAGTTGGGGGGGGGTGGGGGGGGGTGAAATAGCTACCAGTTTGCCCTGGGCCTCTGGGTGGCTATAGGCTAGTGAGTTTTGACTATAATTCAGCTCTACGAGTATTTAACATCAATAGGCAACTATGTTATTTCAGACCTCCTGCTTGACACCTCTGCTGCATCTCCACCACTCCCCAAGTCTCTACCCTAACTTGTCCTCATTTATCATGGCATTTCTTGCATTTTAGCCAATTGGATCTTCTTTCTACAAAGCTACTGCTTATTACCTTAATCTCTGAGCCTAAACCAGAAATGCCACATGTAAATTAACGTGGGGCAGGAGTAAGGGGAGAAGGTAGAAGCAAACCCTCCTGCAATCCTCCTTTCCAGCAAAGCTCCCGGGCTCACGTGAGCACCATGTAGATGGTTGCACAGTGCTCAGCAGGCACTGCAGCCCATTCCACCATTATCTCCCATCTCTGACGCTAGATCTTTGCCCTGTTAAAGTTATCTGCATGTTGATCACCTAGTTTCCTTCCTGGGAGACCTCTGTAATCTACAGTCCTGAATTAACCTCCCCCCTTCAACAGACCAAGACGGCTGTGCTGGCTGCTTGGATGATCACACTCCAGGTCACCGGGAACACAAAAGAGTCTCCAAGCCCTATTAAAACCCCAGATTCCCCATTTTAAGAACTAAAACTTGATTGCTCTTCCCAAACTTTAATAGAAAATGGCATATTATACTAGTGCTGCCAGAGTGTCTACCAGGCTTCCAGGAAATAGTGTGTCAGCACCATATGGAAACTACTTGCAAGATTTTCTTTGGCATTTCTCCCTCAGCCTGGCATGTATTTAGCCTTAGTTGTGGAAGCCACTAATACCTCTGTTTTAGCTGTTAAATTGAAAACACTGGGGAACATTAAATCAACGACAGTATATGGTTATCATTCTATACGAATTACCAACCCCTCCTTGCAAAGATGATCTGCCTTTATATAACTGTCTTAACTAGAAGGTTTACTTGGGACTGTTATTTGGCATGTAGCTTCAGAAACCACGAGTAACCTTATTACCCACTAAGGAGCAAGAGTCAAAATAGTAAGAGTTTCATTATTCTATAAATGCCAAATCAAAGCCAAGTGTTTGCAATACAGTAGCCTCTCATGCTGAAAGCCATGGGAGAAAGAAGCACCACAAACTACTAAACCACAGTCACCAGAACACAGGTCTTCTAAGAGAGACTGAGTTAGATTAGTCTTCAAAAGCCCTGCTCAGTGGCACACACCAGAACACAAGCAGTGAGTAAAATTAAAGAAAAAGCTCTAAATACCAGACCAAGATTCCTCTCATGACATTTCAGCTTTCAAAGATGAATTCAGCCACGCAGCAGTAACAGGCTCAGTTCACTGCCTTGTTTTCCAGCCTAGGAATTTTCCTTAGTCCGCTGCACAATCCGCCAGGAGCGCATCCCCAGCTCCTTGCGTGCTGGCTGTGCAGTGCAGTGGCAGATTTGTCTGGCACTTCATGGATCTGAGAGATGATACAGAGAGTTTGCAGAGGCATTTTCCTCAACTTCATACCTACCTTACAGCAGGAGACGAGCTGGGTTCCAAGCGAGGAACTGGTTTGATCACACAAGGAGGCTGGACTCCGTAAAGTCTCCACTGATACTTAGTGACTTCCAGCGAGCTGCTCGGCCAGGAGACCGTAAAACCCCACGACGGGCGCCGGGAAGAACATGAGGGCAAGCATACCTTGCAACTTGGGAATTCCGAAGGTCCAAAAATTCCCTTTATAAACATAAAATTAAGCCTGCTCTTCCAAGAAAAGTTTAAAGACTGATCAGGTTTAATGATTAAAAACACACAGTAATACTTCCCAAAACCTGCAGGCCACCGTGCTTCACACGTGGAGCAGGACACAGGCACAGAGCTGTGCCTGCAAGCTTGGCACCAGGCTGAAAAGGGAGGGAGATGCTCCACACACACTGGGGAAACAGGGCACCTGTGCTCCAGGCTGCAGGAACACAGATCTGCAGGTGGCTTTTATCCCCTTCACCAGGCTTTCTAAGTTGAACAAAGAGCTACTCTAAAGGACAATTTTATGCTAACAAGTCTGCAGAACGGCATGGATCCACTTCTCTTTAGCCAGCCTCCAGACAGCCCAAGGGAAGAAGAGTTGTTAAAAAATGAGAAGTCATATTGCAACATGTCAAATCGTTATTCATTTCTGCCCTAGCAGAACTGACAGCTCTGCCTCACCTTTTTAAAGCAACACAAACCACAGTCTCTTATTCCTGTCTGCTACAGGCAAGGAAAGCACATTACACTTCCAGAAAGCTGGACTGCAGACTTGCCTCTACCCAGCTTAACCACATCATAGCATATTATGCTCTTCTAAGGGTAATCTATTACACCTATTGCTGGAGCCTTTTCAATTAATTCAGGATTGCAGGAGAACGAAACAAAAAAAAAAAAACTAAGTTACAGCAGCTATGCAAAGCAGTGTTGCAGTTACCTTCAGAAACTAAAAGTATTTCTTTCCTCAGGGTATATAAGAATTGAAATAAATATAAACAAATATATTTTAACAAAGTCAATTTAAATTTGAAATCATGGCATCTACATTAAAAACACCACTGTAACATATTCATCATTCAAATGAAGGCATCAGGCCCCATGTGCTCACTGCTAGTGCTTTAACACCCGGCATAGGATGGGCTTTGAGCTTGCAGGGTTGGAGCTGCAAAGTCAAAGACTGCAGAGGAACTGCTCTGTCTGAAGGAGCAGCAGCTGCTTTTAGGCTGTTTCATTCATTCAGTTCAGTCCCCTTTTCAACCTGGAAGAAATGCAGCTATGCTGAAGAAATGGAACTCTTACTAGTCTTTCAGTTTACTTCTCTAATGCTTTGAACTTCTAAAGTCCTCACTAGCATGACAACCCAAACCCTCCTTGGCATCTTAAAGAGTCATTTAACACTCAAGTACAAGCAAGGTAACTTAAAATTTAATTTAAATATGTTGGATAGTCAGCTATGTCAACAGGCACGTGCAATTCACAAAGTCCACCTAGATACCAGGACTTCAATCGTATGCAGATGGAATTTGAGTTTGGCGAGAATTAAGCTTAAAGCAGCAGGAATACAGCAAGCAGAAGCTGTCATGGGTAGCTTCCTATGTAAGATGTTACAAATCCAAGATAGAATATGCATAAGGTGTATTATCCTAGGGATATTAAAGCCTTAAAAGAGATGATGCAAATAGTTTCCATTATAATTGAGAACTGACAAGGAGTCTTCTTTAAAAGGCAACAGACTAACAACTACTTGCCCTCTCCTGCAGGAAAATATGTGAAAATACCCTACAAAAACAGCCTTTCAGAGAGGCTAAAGAAACGCCCTCCCCAGGAACACCAGCTCTGAGCTGGCCCATGTCCCTCAACAACACAATTCTCTACAGTGAACTCAGCAGTGTGAAAGCACCTCAGCATGCTCAAATCTGTTACTAATTTGGCAAATTCAAGCCTCTTTCCTTGCCTGAAGGAGCTGTGCAGAAGTTACCAGTCTGAGCTATTTACTGCCCTGAGACCAAACCAGATTATAATTTTATTAACCGATCTGCAATAACCTATAGTAAACTCCAGGTTCTTTCTGCAATCAGATCTTGCCCCTTCCTCTGAGCCACCAGCATATGAGCTGAAGAGAAGCCTGGTCAATCACAAGCCTGTTTGCCTCTCTTTAACACTATTAATTTATTTACAAGGACTCCTACCAGCAGCACCTGGCCACCCTTCACCCAGGGCAGCTGATCCCTCTTTGCCTAGTGACCCTTCCCCAGCTGCTGTGTTTTTACAATTCCTTTGGAACATTTAGATTCAAAGCATTTCTTTCCACCACCCTTCTCCCAAGGGATCATTAGCAGCTATTACAAATATCTTGTCAGGGTCATTATTCCATCTGCTTGCAGAAATGTCCTAAGGTACCTTTTTTGTTTGGCAACAGACATCAGAAAAGGAAAAAAAAAATCACTGGATCCATTCAAACAATTCATTCCAATGGCACCTTTTTTTTGCTAGGAGACTATTCTTAAAAAAAAAAAAAAAAAAGATATTGCAGTTAAACATTGCATACGATCAAGCTGAATCTCAGTTCTGATGTATTATTTCTAACATCTAATATCTGTTCAACTAAATAGCAAATTACCACAAGAGTATCTACAGAACACACTTGTACCAATTCTTAATGAAGCTGACCTTTTAAAAATGTTTACTGACTTGTACCTCAATGTCAACTGCACATCTTTTGACCACAGAACAGTTACAATAGTACTGGTACGTTCTGCTTCTCAGGAGGTGGGACAGGAAGCAAGAGCTATCTGAGTAGATTTTTCTTTCATTTGTAATGAAATTCCCCAATCAATTCAATGATAATTTCCCCCACACAACTGCTCACACGGGTATTATGAAATACTTTCTCCTCTATTACTTTCTTAGTTTTAGCAGTCATGTTGTCTGCATGAACATGCTTTTTGGCACTGGGTAGACTTTGTATTCCTTGACTTAGACGCCACCCTTTCAAACCACATAAATCACATTATTATAATAAGCAACGGGTTAGCTCTGAGCTGACCATTTGCAGTAACTTTCCTTTCTTTAGCATAAGGAAACATAAGCTCAAGTTGTTGACTCTAACAGTAGCCCAGGGCATATTTCACTTCTGTGCTTGAATACAAATACCATACAATTGAATCAGAGTTAAACAAACTACCAGTTATCAGGGAAGTGACAGCAGGCTTAAATAATATTTATCTTAGAGGCTTGGAGTTATGGAATTTATAGATATTTTTCTCCCCTTAGTGTTCTTCAAGCATCAGGTTTCACATCTTCTAGGCCCACTGATAAAAATCACAGATGTGAACACAAAAATTGCACAGTACAGTGCAAGGCGACAACAAGCAAAGCCAGGCTCATCTCAGCACTCCTCGTGTGCTGCATTATTCCCTCAAGCACAGGGAGCATCCAGCCTAACACCAACACAGCACAAATGCTACCACGCCACTAAGAGCGGGTAACTGGCAAACCTGGCACAAAACTTGGGTCTGTGTCATCTGCTGGAGCAGCAGGAAAAGCTCTCCTGGGAGCGCTGCTTTTAGCAGCCATCCCGGTCAGTGCGAGGTCAGAGGCGGCAGGATGAGCGATGCAGGCCCAGGAGCAAAGTTCCCACTTCTCTTCCACGGAGAGGCAACACTGTCCTCTGGATTTGGGTAAAGAAAGAAGAAATCTGAACAATTTCAGCTTTGGCTTTCTTCATTTTCCATTTCAAGTCCCAATTACCTACATTTCCAAAAGCTTAAACTTGACACTCAAGCTGTTAGCCCTAGCCTTCCGCACTCCAAACAAGAGCCAAAACTAAACCAAAACTAAACTTATTTGAAATAAGCAAACGGCCCATTTTTCAACAAGGTAAAAGTTTCTACGCTTTGTTCTTTTACAATTCTTTTTTCTGGAGTCTGCACTGGTTGGCCTATGCAGAATTTAGGAGCAGCTGCCCATGGGCCTATTTCATTTAAGAAGTTCTGAAATTATCTGTAAAAAATGCATTCCCTTCAACTAAAACTAAATAAAAACAAATAAGCAACCCACCAAAATAGACCTCCTTTAGGATGCCCTTTTCCAGGATTAGCTTTTAATTCCAGTCTTTGAAGTTACCAGGTCATTGCACTATTGAACAAGATTTTTTTTGTCTATCCAGGGAACTATTTGATTCTCAGCATTAAGCACATGCTGTCCTGCTTAAGAGGCAAGATGCCAAATCCATTTAAGTATTTAAACATTAACCTCAAAGTTACTAGTTTACAGAAAAAGCAGCCCTTATTTTGGAGAGATTAAAGTTGTTTCCTGGTCAATATCTTGAATACAAGTGCCATTTTCTCAAAGTGACTTCTAGAAGAACCAGAGAGCACAGACTTTTTTCTTTAAAAAAAATCCGTATTTTTATTCTAAATAGTTTCTTATTATTCTTAGTATTCTTAAAGAGAATTCTTAAAAGTTCCAGTGACTTTAAGCATGGATACCAGCATGTTATGTGGCATTTTCCTTTTCTGGCACCTGAGCCTTTTAAGCACCTTAGATTACTCATGTTTCATATTAATAAAGTGAAAAGATTTTGAGACATTTCACAAGCACATTTTGTGTTATCCTATATCGAAACCAGATACCAAACAGTAATAGCGAGCATTTTCCATGAACACCTAGAAGTAAAAATAAAGCAAACATTACATATTTTCCTGTGATAGTAAGAAACTGTATCTAAGAGCTTGGAGGGGTGGGGGAACACTGACCTCATACTGTGTTTAAGAAACAAATTCCGAGCAGCCAGACATGGAATGAACAAGCACTGTGTTGCTGCTTCCCCCTTCTTAATAGGCTACATGATTACTCAATCATTCAAAAAAAAATTTTTTTGGGGGGGGGGGGCAAGATGGAATTTTCCATTTAAAAATCTGTCCTAAATGGTGATTCTGGGGAGAGGGAGGAAAAAAATAAATAAGCAAAACACCAAACAGATGAGCACTGCCCCTGGTGCACCCAAAGGCCATTAACATGGAGGACATGTGATAACCTGCCCTGCTTCACTCACAAGACCCTCTCTTTAGGGTGAAGTGCTTACCCAGACTAGATACCCATTTAACCAGGGAGAAAAGGGGAAGAAGGGAGAAGATGAGGGAAGGAGCTAGAAGGTCACTTGAGCAGGGCTTTGTAAACCACCCTCCCATGTATGCAGACAATGATGAGCCCAGCAGATCGAGACCTCCTACCCTCCAGGATTTGACCATATTTGAGTCTGAAAGGCATAAATAGTTTCACCTGCTAGCTGGCCATCAAGAAGATATTGCAACTGTTTTTTCACGAAAACCCCTTTCCCCACCATGTTTTCAAGAACAAAGCTCTGGCTGCCCCCACGCAGGAAGCTGGCACTCACTGTGCTGTTTATAACCACACAAGCAGCCTGTAACAGTACCTTCTCTTTCACATGAATCTGTTATAAACAAGCTCCAAAAATAACCTGCATGAATACTATGGAATGACCTCTACAGAACGAGGCTCCCTTTATCAATGGCACGCGCCCATCACAGGCAACAGATCCAAAACACCCTCTGCCGAGGCCACCACAGCCTTCAGGGAGAAGGCTGAACACCTGAGAGCGTGAAGGACGGGACCGTGTGTCCTCAAGAAGCTTTTCCCACCCCTCATTTGAGGCCAAAAATAGTCCATTAGAAAAAAATGCCCACTGAGGTGCTGTATTTAGAAGACACCCCTCACGCGGGCACACCGGAGGTACGGGCAT
The DNA here is from genome assembly GCA_013398315.1 of Nothoprocta pentlandii. Lineage (NCBI taxonomy): Eukaryota > Metazoa > Chordata > Aves > Tinamiformes > Tinamidae > Nothoprocta > Nothoprocta pentlandii. Next base: position 971,751 of record VZSG01000031.1, read on the forward strand.
GGCCGCAGGCCGCGCTGAGGCCTCGCGCTCCTCCGGCGCGCCTGGCGCACGCCAGAGTCGCCTCTTCGGACTGCACTAAGGCTGCCATACGTTTTTTAGCAATCCCAGATGATCCTGGGAGCCGAGGACAACTGCTAGTCAGTTCTCGCTTTGCAGTTAAGCTGTTAAGTGAAACAGCAGTTCAAGCCAGCTGAAACTTGGAACCAGATTTAGTAACATCTTAAGTGTTGAGATACAGAAATATTAAAGCAGGGAGGCATGGCCAAATGTGACTTAGGCACAATACAAGCACTGTTAGGCCTGCTGCAAACTCGGGACAAGAAACTTGCCTTATGGCATTTGACTTTGGATTGGACTTGCTGAGCAGCAAGACAGCTTCACACTGAATCCCTGGCACACAAACAAGCTCAGGATAAGGAAAGAAAGGCAGGGACATGTCCTAATCTAGCAGGAGCAACTCGCATACCACGATTTGCTTGTTTAAGCCCGAAGCAAACTCTTACCACTTGCAGCATACCCTGGCAAAGTGCAGGACCAAAAGCCTTTACAGACATAGTGAGAAAACAGTCAAATCCACAAAGTTTGTGCCATGCGTTGTCAGAATGGAAAGGAGCTACAAAGGATGACAAAAACGTTGACACTCTGCATGGTGCTCTGTGAGCACCAAAGCCATTAGCCCTGTGCATGCCATGAGCATGGGCAGAGCTAGAGCAGCTCTCCTGCAGCTGGAGATGCCAGCACCGAGGCAAGCAGGATCCCTACGTGCTCCACAAGCCTCTGCCGCGCTCCTTGGCAGGTGCTGCTGCTGATGATGCCCCAAGGCAACCAGCAGCCTCCGGCCACCAGCCCCTGCCAGCTGCAGAACTGGCTATTAGCACCTGGCATCAGATGGGCCCATTGCATTTGCACACCTCAAGACAACACCCAAACACAGCTCAGTTTCATCATCTTCACCTGTAACAACTCCTCAACACATGCACTACACAGGAGGCCTGTGGTTTGAGACACTTCTACACTGTGAAGCAATGACACTATGGATGTATTCGTACCACAAGACTTGAAAGGAATTCCTTCCATTTAGGAAAAGCTTGCAAGGCAAGAACAGCAGCAATCCACTAGTAAATACCCACCTTCACCTTGCTGATGGCAATTGCTCCTCAACTAGAGGGACCTGAAGAGGATAAGGTTTTATAAACAGTAAACACGGCCCATGCTCCACACACAGCTTGAATGAGAGAAAGCATTGAAAGTTTTGCTTTCAGTACTAGAAGAGAATAAAGCAAGTGCCTATAATAGCATGTTTCAGAGAAAAGCTGTAATATCATCTAGCTCTGTTGCTCCTTACACACATATGAAGAGCACCTGTGATATGGACAATACATACGTGGGTCAGCTACAGATATGTGGTAGAGAATATATCTAAAGCTACGAGATACCTAAACTGTACTAAATCCCAAATTCCTCCCAATATCGACAAACCAATAAAAAGACCAAGACAGCACTGAAGATCGCCAGAAGATGATTTGCCAAGGTGAAGTCGGCAGACAAGCTGTGCTTAGATAGTATTACAACACTGGAATATGATTATAGCCTTTCCCAGATTAGATACAGTCAAGCACAGAGTAATGGTTTTAAAATCCTAAGCTACTGATGGGAAGAAAGCAATGCGCAAGTCAGATGAGAACGACAGAAGGCTACTTAATGTACCAAGAACCACTAAACCTGAACACCCAGAAGCAGCCTGCATATGGCCATAAGGAAGCCATATGAAAGGCCAGAGTGATGCCACTGCACAACACAGGCTAGGCAGACTCAGCAGGGATGGCACCGGGGGAAACTCTTCCCATGCACAGGCAGGGCCAACAAATCCACAACATGTCTGGAGCTTCAGCAGCAAGTTGGAAGTAAGAACTTGTACTCAGGACTGCTATCAAAAGGTGGAAACAAGCAGAATATCAAAGACAAGCATCCCAGTTCCTTCGTCCCTAAATAGTAGCAGCAACAAGACACTGCTTTCAACATGAGTGTGTTTGCAAGACTGGAAGCCAACTCTCTTAGAGGGAATCATATGAGGGAATCCCACATTCCAAGACGGAGTAAGCAGAGCCTGTGCTCAGCTCTGGTGCTCTGCAGGACAGGAAAACCTGCAGCAAGTCGCACAGAACCAAGCAGAGAGAAATACGCTCAGCACAACAGAAAACACAGAGGCTTTACCGAGCAAGGCCCATGCACCACCACTGACCCTACAGAAGCTTCTCAGAAGCTCCAGAGAGTTTAGATCTCTAACAGTTTGCAAAAACAATCAAAGGCTAATTTCTTAAACTGGTCAAGATCACTTTTAAAATCTAATAATGTGCTTAACCCATAACCCTAATAAAGATCTTGAACACAAGTTTCTAGCTTGGTCTTCCCTAACAAATAAACCATAATATTGTTGCAAAAACTGATTATTTGAAAAAAAAAAAAATGCTCCTTTCCATCTAGCCATTTTCTTTCCCCCGCCCCAACTTTTGGTCTTTAATCATCAATACAAGTCACTTTGCAGATAGAGCTGGCTGGCAGACCAGAACACAGACCCCTTCATTTTTCATGAAGGAAGATTAATGGCCTATTTAATTCTAGTTTCTGGGATAATTATAGAGTGATTCAGCTTACAAAAGAGCACTTACTATAAACAGTATTTTTTGAAAAGCGAGGCTTTTCAGATATTAACCCTGAACAGTAAAGTGTTCAAATATGAAAAGCAGTACAAATCAGCAGGACTTATTCACGTAAGTCCTAGCAATGAAGAGGCAGAAGTAGCCAATGCTTTGTGACGAGTCAAATGCAGCAAAGAAGGGCTTAATCCTCAAGTAACATCAAATCATACCTGACACAATAATTCCAACAGCACTGCCTGGGGCACTAGTGACTGTCAAAGCTTTTAAACCAAATTTCAACTTATCCCAAGATTCTTCTTGAAAGAAGACGACAGAAATTCAGGAAGAAGACAGTGTTCTGACTTTGCTTAAGAAGGCTTTATGCTGACTGAAGATGTAAGTGTGTACTACAAAGAATTCTAAGGTAGAAATTAATACAAGCATATTGCCTTTTTTCTTTTTAATATATCAGCATCTCACACAAGTAATAACCCACTTGATTATGCTTCCAAAAGTTGATGGTTAATGAGTTTATCAAAAAATATGTTCTGTTAAACCACTTAACTTTAAGGCAGCCTTTCTAGAGAAGACTACCAGCAATAACTGCAGCTACAGAGAAGAGACACCCTAAACCACATGGAATTGAAAACTTGGGAAGCAAATGAGTGGACAAGATAAAACCCATGGTAATTAGGTCCAATCTGACAGATTCCCATCAAACAATCCTTTGCAGTTCTCCAACGCAGGGCACCCAGTAACAACCAGCAGTGTGTGCAGCTATTGCTCCACAAACTGGAAGCAATACAGAGCCAAGGCTAAGCTGGGTTACTCAAACTCCTGCAGCTTTGTATAAAGCTCGTGCAGAGACAATTCAAAATTGACAGATTTTTATATGCCACTTGTCTGCAAAATTATTAATGAAGCTATCTGTGCTTCCTGGGGGTGGGAGGGGAGGTGTAAAAGCAGGAGGAAAAGGCAACCTTTCCTGCTATTTTTTCCCCAGAGGAGGGAGAGGGAGGAGAAGAAAAAAATATCCCTCTCTTCCCTAAGCTAAAAGCTATTCTAAGGACATTTGATACAACCTTCAGCTGGATGAAAGGAAAGTCAGGTGAAAGTCAGGCAACCTAAGTCACAGTGAGGGTATGAAAGGGGGTATGAAAAGCTCTGCTAGCAAGAGGTGCCATTCAGGGAACTGGACAGCACCTACAGGCAGAGCTCACCTGCACGCAGCCTGGAGCCCACTGAAGAGCAATCACCCTGTCCTAAGATGGATTTGTCAGTTCAATACAGTTTTAGAAGCAGGAAATACCACGAGTTTTAAGTCCACTCTGCCCAAATCTCTCATTTTCATCTCTCGTACTTCCAAAAACTGAAATTTGGAATGAGCATCCACTCTGCAACATCCCTTGGAGTTGAAGAGGCTCCTCCCTTCCAACTTGAGCTAGTTCCTTCCTAGGAGCAAAGTGATCCACAAGGGTATCCCAAACAGGCTGCAGTACCTCCATCCTTGGAGGAGTTCAAGACTCAGCTGGGCCACTGGCTTTATCCACGGGCAAGCTGATCTAGTAGCAATGGCAACAGTCATACTTGAACCTGACATCCAAACGTCCCTCCCAGGCTACCTTCCATAATTCTGTGAACAGAAGTTTTTGTGTGAATGTGCATATTGCTAAGCAAAGTACTCTGCAATCACCTCCTGGCCTTTCTCTGAATTGCCAGCAACATGTCTTTAAGTATCTCTAGTAGCCACAGCTTGTGGGGGAAGCACTTCACTACCACTAAAAGATTTGAATCGGATATTAAGAACAACACTCAAGATTCATCCAAGAACTGCTCACAACTGCAGACTACACATGCTGAGCATAAGTCGCTGTCAGGGACATCCTCCATCTCATCTCCAGTTTCAAACTGGACTCACTTCATTATCCTGGAAGGCTACATCTGTCTTTAGATTTCTCAAACAGCCACAGCACCTGGCTCACTAGAAACTTAGGGATAAAATACCAGGTAAAATTTAACAAGTATATCACACTTCTTGTGAGAACAGGCATGTAAACAAACAAGCTGTTAAAAGAAAAAAAAAAAAAAAAAAAGCCTCCACTCTTGCTTCAGGATTGCTTATTCATACACTCATACTCTCCAGCTACTCTATCAGATTAGAATTTCACACAGAGGCTGGAAAGCAGAGACAGCCAGGAACCTGTATTCCAGTGTCACCCAGCTGGAGCGCTCAAATTCTTCTAGAATGACACTGCAGTAAAATCCTCCTATTTCTCAAATTGTTGAGACAGGACAAAGAGCTGCAACTCAATTCATGGGGGACATGACCAACCAGCACCTCTCCCCACCAGCCTCAGCTACCACTCAAACAGGCAACGAGGGCTGGTACTCCCCTAGCCAGTGCTCTCCCTCATTCAGGAGTACGACCACACTTGGCCCAAAGCCACCACCACAAACACTTCTTAGCTGCAGCAGTAACTTGACAACATCGGCCCTACTCTCAAAGGGAAAAGCGAATCCAGTTCACAGCTCGATCCCCACAAGGCCTCACAATCCTATGGGTGTCAAACACTGACAGAGGTCAGGAATAGAGCTGCTTTACATAGCTACTGTAGATGTGTACAGACTACATCTGTTAGTAGAAGTGAGTATTCCCACCTTCCCATGGTCCTACTCTTTTACTTCTCATCAGGGACATGTGCAGAGGCCTCTTGAGGAGGTAGCTGACTAGACTGAGTCAAGCCCAGCAAGGAAATAACTTCTTGAAGTAAGGAAGATACCATGGAAAGCTACAGGAAAAGGAACTTGAGTGATGAAGAATATCAAACTCTGGAATAAAGTTGTATGGCACAGATCCTTACAATGTTTTACCCCAATGAGCAAACTCACTGAGACCATGGCCACTCATCACTCCGAGCACTTGAGCCAGTAACTAAGAGACACTAAGAGAAAGATCCTAATGCAGCCAAGCCCCAACAGCTTGTGCCCTTCCCAACACAGCAACTATGCAGAACACTGCCTGAAATGGTCAGGTGCAAGGAACTCAGCTTGAAAAGCACCAAAAGAAAGTAATTAAGGACTGACCCAGTTCATCAGCAGATGGGGCAGAAGGGAAGAAGGGGCAGGAGAACAAAGCTGGAGGTAGTGCTAGGTGTGGAGGCCCTCCTGCAGTCTGGAGGCAAGTCAAAACCTTGGCGTAACTTCTTAGTGCTTAGAAAGAAAAGGCTACTGTATGAAAATGAGGATTCACAATTACGTTACTTATTACTTGAAAAACTGAGTTTTGTCCCATAAGTAAAACTACACATAGGCAATGCATTCTGCTCAGCCTCAATGATAACAGAGAAAATATGGAAATGACAAACAATTGAACTACTCCCTTGCCCATATAAACAGGTTGATGGTCCAAAAACATTTTCATAAACGAACCAGGAAAAGGAAACAACTCTGCAGTGCAAGTATCCCCTTGAAAAGAACTTATTGTTCTCACTTTTATGGCTGTTCCAACGGAACTGTAAAACCAACAGCCATTTACACTTCACCAAAGCAGCACCGATCCTTGTGTCATTTCTCACCCGGGGCCAAGCCAGGGAGCATGACAAGCATCAACCTTGCACGGCTTGAACCTTGAACTCCCAGCTCCGCATCCACACGGAGGAGCCCAGGAATGCGCCAGGTAGCACGTGGAATCCAGGGGATAGAGGCAACTTGCAATTTTTTTTTCTCTCCTTCTGATTTAATACAGAATCAGGACATATCATATACACAGTTAACGAACCAAAAGAATTCCCTGGAGAATGCAGACTTCAGGTCCAGCTTATCATGCAATACATAGCACTTGTGCTTATCCAGGTACCTCAAAATAAACTATAAGGTGTCCTGATCATAATACCCCAGTGGAATACTTTAAGATGTTATGTATAAAGTGCAGTATGCTATAAATACACATAATTATTACCACCCAGTACTCCATTATCAGATGGCTAAATTGCATTCTAGTTTCCATTGCAACTCAAGTTTTTTTTTTACACTGCCCAGATCAATAGCTATTGGACACGCTATATCCCAGCAGACTGCCAGGGCCTGCAATTTCCAAACAAGGCTTGTGATAATTTACTTTTTTTTTTGTAATAACCCAGTTCTGGGGTAGAATAACCCAGCTCTGGGGTTATTCCTAAGAACAGAAACCTGCCTCATTCATAAATAACTGCAGACAAAAGTTTGAAACCACAAAATGCAAGAGTTTAAAGTGGGAGCCCCAAGTGCATTTAAAATATCATTACTCTGCCAGCTCTGTACTTTGTCAAGGTCTTTACTGCGCATTATTTTAGGTCTAGTCTCCAAGCTGAAATCTATACCTCATAAGTGGCCAAGCACAAGGGGGTAGGAAACCAAGCTAGGAGTCCAGCAGTAAGGGTTGCTATTTACATAGCCTAAATTGATCAAGGGGAATGTAAAGCCAGTTTTAAGATGACAACTGGTATTCTTTTTTCCCCAAATATTTTCATCCTGCAGCATCTTTGTGTACAGAGTCCTCTCCAATGGGCAGAAAATGCTAAGCCAGGTTAGATCATCACACCTACCTGATCATTATAGTGGCTCTAGCCACAGCCGCGAGGCAGCCTGACCTCAGCAAGAAGCCCAAATCCGGCGTTATTTTTGTAAGTGACTACATGAATTTTAAACACAGCTTTGCGGGCAGACACGCCATTAGGCTCCATTAAAAGGAGCACGTGAAGGGCGGGCAGGCTGTTGCAGCTTGCCCCAGGAAGGAGCCCCAGGCTGCCCGAGGGGCCGGACAGCTCACGGCTGCGGTCGGGCAGCAGGACCCAGCGCACGTCGGTCACACGGCGTGAGCGGCTCCTAATGCCCACCTCGTTCAGCAGCCCGGGCTGTGAGCTGGGCCCCTCTCCACCGCACACCTTGTGATCCAGAGCAAAATAAATAAACCAAAATTAAAGAATAAACCAAGTAGCTGCAGCTCTGCCGCTCGCACAACACGAGTTTCTTAACACAAAACCTACCTCCTCTCACATTAGCAGGGCAGTTATTACCATGCACTAAGCTTGTTTAAGAACAGGAGATAACAGACAATTATTAACCATAAACACCTAATGAACACAGACCGAGCGTTACCCGAGTTGTTAGCAGTGATTTCCCAAACCAGGGTGCGCTTTACTCGTGGCCAAGGACCATTTCAGTGCCCCGGTCACCTGCCAGGGTGCGAGCCCCGATCTGCCCTTGACTGGGGGGGTAACTCTGCTGCCCCACAGGAGGGAAACAAGCGGAGCAAACCCAGAGCACAGCGCCCGCACCGCAGCAGCATCCCGGCGGCATCCGGAGCCGCAGCCCCGCTGGGGAGAGGACACGTAGTCCTTGCGACTTCAGGAGCCTGTGAGGATGAGCTGAAAGTTTACTCTTTGTATTATTATTATTATTAAAAGCCTCTCTCAGCGCGGCCTTGGGACAAGGCTGTGGGCCTGGCGCACGGTGCCCTTTCCAGAGGGCCTCCCCACAGGGTATAAATAGCCGGGCACGGAGGAGGCAGCGGGTGGGATACTCCCGGGCCCCGCGAACGCTGCAGCCCAGGTGCAGCACCGCACGCGGGAGCGCACCACGCTGCACCGCTGAGCAGGCATCCCTGCACCCCCAAATACCCCAGACACCCCCCAAATAGCCC
>VZSG01000031.1:980958-1000314 GCA_013398315.1 Nothoprocta pentlandii
TTTTGTGGGCGGGCGCGGGCCCGGCTCAGGGAAGGGCTCGGCTCCGCTTGGGCCGCGCTTAGCCAGCGCTGGGCGCGCGCTGAGCTGGCGCTGCAGGAGCAGGGCTGCAAGGGCCACGCGTGTGCAGCTTCCAGCTGCGGACGAGCAGGCGGCCCCGGCGCGTCCCCGCGAGCCCTCCTAAAACGGCCTCGCGGAGCCGGAGCTGCCCAACGCCTGGGGGGCTGCGGAAACACCCCCGCGCGCGGCCCACGCGGTGTCCGTGCGGCCCCCGGAGCCGCGGCGCTTCCCTGGCATCGTTGGCATGGCGGCCCTGCCCGCGCCCCGCTCCCGGGACACTGCCCGGCTGTTTATATACGTGATGAACACGGTGCAGAATGAAACGTGACGGGGAGACACCGCGGCTTTCAGCCTGATCATTAAAGCAGGGATACGGCATGGCTGCTCGGTCTTGTTGCCACATGAAAGGGAATGTTTGTTTTCGTTGTGGTTAACTTAATAGTCAAACAAAGTATCTGATCCCTCTCCATGAAAAGCAATCTTGCCCATCTTCATGGGCCTCATCCAGCGCGTGCTGGTGTCCGTGCTGCTCCGTAGGGGTTTCAGTTGCCATCCGACTGCCAGCCCGGCGAGCGGGATGCGCATGGGAGCAACCTGCCAGGAGGCTGGGACAGCTCTGCAGGGAACAGTGCCTGTCTACAGCCTGGAACGGGAGGCAAATCCTTGGGAATTTGACCTCCCTGCAGTGGCTGGACGTGTGGCTGGACGTGTGGAGGGAGGAACACGGTGAGAGCTTTGTGGTGTCCTTGGGTTACTGCTCATGCGAAACCGAGCGGCATTTTACATAGCCGGCCTTATAGTGAAGTTCACGGGCACGGCTCCAACTGTATCTATCAAGGCTAATCTCAATTACAGCTTAAAAATGCCTCCGTCTTTGTCGCTGCAGGGATAGTCTGGAAAACACCGACTGATGGCTGCAGCTGAGAGCTTGACATGTTAATCTTTATCCCGCTAAAGATCACAGTTCACTCGGTGCAGCCTGCAGCCATTCCGCTTGGAGGGCTCGCTCGTTTTCCTGCTCCTGGTGGTTTGCCTCTCATGCAGCTGGAATCAAGAGGGAGAAAAAATCAATTGCAAAAGCAAAGGCAGCAATTGGATTCTTTGCAAATGAGATGTTAATGAGGGAACTTGGGAGTGCGGGTCCTGGCATTTCTTTAAAATCTTCCCGCCTTCTGCTGGGCTGGAGATCAGGTTGACGATGACCTTTGAGATCCTTATATGGGGGAAATGTCCACCACGTTCCATCGAGGAGGGTTCCGAAGAAATGGCCCAGGACTCCCAAAGCAGGAAGGAGAAAGAGATAGAGAGGCCATGGAAGTCTGTATAATCTTTTTTTTTTTTTTTTTTTTTTTTTTTTTTTTTTTTTTTTTTTTTTTTTTTTTTTTTTTTTTTTTTTTTTTTTTTTTTTTTTTTTGCATCATTTGCTCTTGGAAGTCCCTTTCTTGTTATTCTAATCAAAAGCTGTGGCTCAGCAGTCGTTCTGATCAAAACCTCATGGCAGACCCTTCCTCTCTTGCTGAGTAGCCATGAAATGACTTTGGCTTCTCTATTTTATTTTTCCCTCCTTGGTTCTGCTGGTCAGTGCACTGTGATTTTCATAAATGGAATTCATAACAGCAAGAGGGAAGCGTCCTGTCTCTCAATGCTGAAAAAGGAGAGAAAGAAGGAGAAAGGGAGAAGGGTGTTGAGGAAGAAAGGTAAAGGATCTTAGGGAAGGAAGAGAAATGGAAGACAGAAGGTACACAGGGAAAGGAACTCAGCACCACAAGGAGGAATAAAGCAGGGAGAGAATTAGAGACAGCAGACCAAGGGGTAAATAAAGGCACAAGTCAGATATTAGGATAAGTGGGAAGGGGAAGGAATGGAGCAGCAGTTTTCTCTACTCTTTAATCTTATTTCCTGTCAATAAGAGTTAATGGCACTGAGGATTACACTCCAAGCAGTAATGAAGGGCCCTATAAAGAAAAGTTACCTTGAGAGAGGTGTGCGGCTGTCTGTAATAATAAACGTGATTGCAGCAGGTGTAAATACATTGAATTAGTCCCAGGTAACTTGTTTATCAATAGCAGTAAAAATGCGGCGGCACAGGATGGCCTAGTCTGTGTTTGGTCGGTGCCCAGGGTAATGGGGAGGGAACTCGCTAGGCCTCTGCTCCCCGCTCTTAATGACTGCTTGGGCCCTTTGATAGGGTAATTGGCCAGAAAAGCAGTCCTGAAAGGATGAGAGGGATTCCTCCTGCCCAGCTGTGGCCTGGGCACGGAGGGGCTTCCCTGGGATTCGGTGGTTCCTCAGGACTGTTCTTGGGGTGAGCGCCCTAGCTGCAGGGCTGCTAAGGGAGACCCTCTCCCTCCTCCTGCACTGCTTTGGAGAGACACAAGAGCCCAAGGGCGGTCTCTGATCCCGCCTAATGCCAGAATTAAGTTAAAGCAGCCGAGAAGGCCAGCAAGTTGAGCGCCCCTCACAATGGGTCTGTAGGTCCCCTGGCCAGCTCTCCGCACCGCTCGCCTGCATTGGCTTGAGCAGGCTGTGCTTAAAGCCGGGTCTAATAAAGCAGCGCCCAACCAAAAGCCAGCCTTTCTGGAGAGCAGTGCCCCTGGTGGCTGGTCTAAAAGCACAGCGGCGCAGCCCAAAGTCTTCATTATCTTCCGAGGCTCGCTTGCTAATGAATATTCTTTAATTTTGGTTACCACACAATAACACGCATGTGACTTCTTGCCCGCCCAAGGGCTGTTTGAATGAAATTGCGTACATCCTGCAGTGACAGCATGCCAGTGACGCGCATCAGAGACCAGCATGAGTAGCCCTGCTGAAATGCTGGAAATGCTGGAAATGCTGGACGCTGCCTTGGGCTCTGGCCGCTGGTTTTTACCCCTAATGGCTACCTGCTCTTCTCTGCTTTGTATTTCTCCTACACTCTTCAGAAAAGAATGAGAAAGACTGTGCACATGCCCACAGAAAGTAAACATAGAAAAAGGGCACATCTTTGGGCTAAATTAATCCCCAAAGTGAACATTTTTCTTTCATATGTTTTTGGGGTTTTCTCCTTATAAACATCGTTGGTGGAGAACTAGAAAATAAAGCATTAACCATTAGACTAATTGTATTTCACTTGATTCCCTGATGTAATAAAACTCTTTCTTTCCTGGGCCATTATCTGTTAGACAAACCCCTATATTGTATGTATCATTAAATATTTATTCCTTCGATTACTTTTAAATGCACATTAAAGAACTTCATCATGGCTTCTAGCACAGTTCTTAAAAATAGCTGCGTTCAATAATTTTTGCAAGCATTTCCTTTCAGAAAATAAAGTAATAAAGAAAACCGGAAGTTTCATCTTCTATGGAGTTAAGATAACAGTTTAATGAGTTTATTATTATTTTGAGAAACCTAGAGATTTTTTTTCACTTCTGGCATTAATGATAGAGAATTTATATATTCTTATTCTAACCCACTTTATCTACTTTTCTATGATTGCTGTGGAAGATAGTTAGTGACAAGTAAAATGAGATTTACTGCACCTAGGTAGAAAAAAAATGTCCATTTTTTCCCCCTACTTTTCTCCCCTCCTTTTTTAGTGTCATTTTTAATGAACTTAGGTAACCATGAGCAGCGTGGTAACTTTCCTGTTTTGTACCTGAACTTATTATCCTCTGGTATTTTCCAAATATGCCATCTCTTAAGCAAACATTACTTTCACATAAGGAAGTTTATGCAAACTTGGTATCTCTGGTATCTCTAAACTTGATATCTGGTATATCTAAACTTGGTATCTGTGGTATCTCTGTAGATATCAAGAAAGAAATGAACAGAAACATGAACATAGAACCCTTCCTTGATAGGGTAAGTTGTCCACAGAGCTTTGGAAGAAGCAGATAGAGATGCCAGGTCGACCCCTTTGCAGATGGGTCTATTTGATGTCTATTTGATGTCTATTTGATGTGATAAAGAGAAGAGGGTTGACAACAATTTTCTGTGGCATCCCGTTAAATGAGAAATGGAGGAGCTCTACCAACCAAAGGCCGGTGGAGGAATCAGAGAGGTAGGAGGAATCGGAAGACTGGCTTAACTACAAGAGACACTCACAAGGTACAGAAGATTTTTGTCTTGAGTGTGAAATGAAGAGCAGTCAGCATGTACTCTGGTAGCGTTTTCTTATTATTATTCTTTTTTTTTCCTCTTTTAAAGAAAAACACCTTTTTTGTCTAAAAGCGCTCTCTAAAGTTTTTCTGTTCCAAGAACCCACCTGGATGAAAGCGACTGAGACCAGGATGAAGATAAAACCTGGAGAAGACATTTGCACGGATGCACCTTGGAGCACTTATTGCCAGGAAGCCAGTGAGCTGCAGGGGCTGTGCTGATGCCGGCCCCCGGGATGTCCTTCCCTCCCGCAGTATCTGACATGGTTAACGGGCTGCAGAACAACAACCAGCTCCAAGACTTATTTAAGACAAACTAACAGAAGGGAGAAGTTACCCCCCAGCAGCAATGGCTCCTGGTTTGGTGCGTGGAGCTGAGTGCTGCTCTGTAGGCACAAAATGTGGCTGAAGGCACCGGGAAGGAGTGGGGGGAGTGAGTATGGAAAATGCAAAATAAGCCTCTTCAAAGGAATGTCACATTTAAGGAACAGTATGCATCCAATGGCAGCAAGAAAAGAAATGTAAGGTTTGGATTTTTTTCCTCCCAAGTGGTAATGCAAGCCAAAGGAAAGAAGATGAGAAAACTTGTATGGAATTTGAAGTCAAAATCAATCCAATGGCAGAAAAATCAGATATTTTTATTGCATATAATGTGTCTTCGTCCATGTTTTCCTGTGCAGCTTAGGTCCTTTAGGGGCCTTACATGAGTTCACGTCTGAACCAATCTTTCTTTTCCATAGAATATATTTGATGAAATATTGATTCTGACTCTATATTTTGATACTTGTTCTCATGTATTATCTGTATATAGCACCCTTGGAATTCCCTTGGAATGCAGTAGGATTTATCCATGACTCCGTGTTTTGGTGATATTGCACATACTAAATACATTGTAAATAAATGAAGTTATTAATAAACTAAAAAAAAGTTCATATTTTATCTGTATGTATTTTGGCTACTGTGCAGTGCAGTGAGCTAGCAAAAATATTAAAACAAGCATATGAAGTTATGAAATCATCATTAATGTTGTCTTAGCAATCTATGTTTGTTTCTTCGTTTTCCCTCCAGTTGGATTTTCAGATAGCCCAGTAAAGGATTACTGGGAGTAGGAGGAAAAATTACATTGGAGTAGGAGCAAGCATGTTCATTTCCTCCTTGCTAATTACCTGATTGCTATTTACTTGGTATGAGTTATCCACCAAGATGCGATGCCAGGGTCTGGGAAAGGTGCAAGGCAGTTTATCTGTACAAGGGATTATAAAAATTTGTGTGTTGGCTAGTGTGCCGAGCTGCTGAGCAGGAGCTGGAGCTGGAGCGTGATTCCGAAGAGCGCTCGTCCCAGCTCTCCCCCGTGGCGCTCTTCTTAACCACAACCTCTTGCTCAGCCTCCCATTTGTGGCCTCTGTCAGCTTTTACCATTTTCCACAGGCTGAACTGAAAAGTGCAATCACAAATAGCATTTTCTGAGCCTGCGAGCATTGCTTGAGTTCTCCGAGGAGTCCTTGCAAGCGTGGCTTTTTCCTAGCTCACGTGTGCCGCAGGAGGCTGGTTCTGCCGTTCTGTGCACGTTGCCTGGCAGATCTTGGGTTCGTTTGCCAAACGCCACGGACGGCTCGCGGGGCGTTTTAAATGGCTCTAACAGGCGCGCCCTTAGTACGAGGTCCTGATCCTGCCTCTCGGTGTGAATATTGATGCACTGGATGCCCAGAGGAGCCAATGGTGCCCTGCGCTGCAGAGCTGTGGGTCTTGCAGCCATAGCCCTGTGTAATCAATTAGGCTGGGCCAGAAACTGGGGAGAAGAGGGGCTAAGGAGAGTGGGGCCTCGTGCTACAGGCAGCACTTCTCTCCTTGGATGTCAACGAGGGGAGACTCTGGGCCTTTCACACATGCTCGGAAACGCTCGTGCAGGCTCCGCAGTGGAGGCTGAACTCCGTGCTGTGGAACACGAGGCTTCCTGCTGCCTTAACCCGGGGCACCCGGAGCACAACCCCCCACACTTCTCTTCCTGCACCTCAGACGGTCCAGGAGGTGCTGCTGATAAAGCTTTATCCAAATGAAACCCTAAGGATTCCTGTTCACATACAGGGATCAGACAGACCTAGTAGCCTTGCCCGGTAATGGAATAAAACTCAGTCCTTGTTTACAAGTTTCCTCGGGAGGTTTCAGAATGCTCTACAAACGGCTAAGCCATCCTGCTCTCACACGTGAGGAGAGCACCAGAGGGCCAGTGCCCTGCTAGGTGACACCCGGGTGATCAGAGCTGAAGGAGAATAGCCCTTTCCGCTCCTATATCCACGTACACTGTCCGCTTGGAACCAGAAAAGGAGACCCATGGATCTCAGCGGGTCCATCTTCCTCTCTGTCTTTCAAAACATGTAGGTCTTAGGAAAAATGAGTTTTAATTTTCATCTCTTGTTTTCTTTCCACTCTGGTTAGAGTCTTCAATCGTAAAATAACCAGTACTGCAGTATTTTTTATCTCAGACAATAATAAAGGGTTTGCTTAAAGTATGATCTGAGAAGTGCATCTGTAGTTGAGGATTTATGCCACAACATTTCCAAGAAGCAGTCTGCTAAAACCTCTATGTTTTAATCATTAAATATAAATACACCCCAATGAAGGCTTCCTCTGGCTTCGGAGTTGCTTGCATTTAAATTAGTGGGTCAGCAAGAAAGGACAGTGGAACCTTTTATTAGCAGCTGGCTTCTCTCGTGTCTCATTTTACATTTTGGTTCCAGTACTGTTCAGCTGAAAGGAGATACTGCAGGTAAAATAAAGGAGGTGAATAACAGAGACAAGGCAGCTGCCAGGCATCCACTTCCACTGAGTTCTTCAGAAATATCTGTATTCTCACTGATAGGAGAAAAGAAAAACATAGTACAGACTGTTTTTGTTGTTGTTGTAGTGAAACAGGTAGTCTTTTGTATTCCCCAAGAGGAGCTTTTCATGAGCAAAATCTATGGAACAGAGGTTTTTTTTAAAATTTTTTTTTCTTAAAGTTGTTTGAGATGATGAAGCCCATCAAGTAAGAAACATAGATACTAAGATCCATATAAATTCTGTTTCACTTGCAGGACTCTTTACAGTAGTGCTGTTTTCTAAGGAAGCTTACATTTTCCTCCAAGCACTTTTTTGATGAACACGCTAGTAGCAGAAGACTCCACAGTGAAGTTGCTCTTTTTTTCCATTTGACACTCTTCATATGCAGAACAGCCTGATTGCTCATTCATCATCTTCAGTGGCGTTTTGCTTCGAAAAGCTGCTGAGTATCTCCATTTTTCTGGAATGTTGTTTTTGAGGGTTAATGAATACACAGAGAGAATTTAAAGCCTGTTGTCACGTGCATCAGGAGGTAAGTCAGAGATGTCACGTGCACTCTCCTTGTTTCTCTCCAGCCCAGGTGAGCACAAGCAAAGATTTTTTCTTGTTCTTGTAAAGTGGGAGAAGGTTGTGGATCATCAGTGTCTTACTAATTTCAGAACATATCCAGACTTACAGGGCTACCTTCCCACATGTAATGAAGCTACTCGGACTGAAACCACTTCAAGTCTGAGCATTCGAGCCATAAACTAGAATGCTATATAATGGTCAAGACTGATACATTTTTTAATGAGAAATTAAAACATCAGAAAGCATTTGTTAAAGCTGTGTTTTCTTTGGGATACCACATAGACGATCTGCTTGAGGAATGGATGACAGGCCTAGTTCATCCCCAGTGAAACGTTACAGGACTCAGTTGATTTGCATCAGAAGTTGATCTTGTTCATTCTTTTGAAAAAAAAAATTGAGGACTATGTAACTGAGAAGGTGTCCAGTACGTAATGCTTTAATATATATTTTCTTGTTAGTATCATATATATGAGACTTTAAAGCCAGGTGGAGAGATTCCAGGACTTTCACTGGAGAGTTCAAGAGAAAAATAAAGTAGAATTTGAAACTTGTTGTCTTGGACTACGAATATTAATGACTTTTTTTTTTCCCAAGCTGTGTAAACATAAAAAGGAAGTCCTTCCCTTCCTTCACTCCAGAACTTTTTACTTAGAAATCTCAGAGTAATAATGATTGTGTTCTTCAAGACCGGTTTGATTTTTCAATGCATTGACTCCCAGGGGTAGTGAAACCATCTCAGAAGCAGTTAAAGCCCTTTCTAGGAAGAGGCAATAGGAGAAATAGATGAGAACTGTCTGCTGAGGCCTTTAATCAAGCAGGTTGACTGAGGGTGACGGAGAGAGAAGGTGGCAGGGAGAGGGAAGAGTGGAATAACTGCAGTGAGCATTATTTCAAAAACTTCTACTGGATGCTTAAAATGAGTCATTAGGAGATATTAGAAATGAGTAAATAAAATGCATTAAAATCAATAAAATCTGTTTTATCACAAGACAATGTTTTTATATCTCGCAAGCATTAACAATGCAAACTTAGGCACTAGCCTGCAGAGTGGGACCTGGGAGCCTTTCTAGCTGTCACGGGCAGCAGGAATTTTACGTTTACTGAGTAGCACACGACTGACTGACCGGGTTCAGGGAGGGCGCTTTTCCCAGATGGCATTTTGGCAAGAGAAGGATTTCCTCCTCCCCCTGCTGTGGATTGGGACTATAGAATCCACTGAGGTACAGGCCCTTACTTTATCATGCCACAGGTGTCCACAAGGACTTAACTCCCTGGCCATGGCAAACATTAAAATGCCTTTTGTATTATGATATAAAGATGTGTCTAGCTCCAGCGTAAGTCCCTCAGACTTCAGTAAAGTTGAGATATGAAAGAACAGGAGGCCATGTCGGGGAAGAGGAGTGCAGGGATGACAGCAGGAATACGGCAGTGCTAACAGGGGGCTAACATCTCTAAATTAGTTCAGGTACTGTTGGAAGTTTCTCAGTTTTGTTTCTGATTGCTAATCAGCAGAAGATAGGAATTACTTGGGTAACTCACAAGTGCAAGGATTTTTAAGTTAAGAGATCTTAGCTGTATCAATGTGACATATCTAAAGATAATTAGATGCTATAAATTTCATAGGCTTGAGGTATCCTTAGGTATTCGTGCTTCATTTCAAAAAGTGAGGTAAGACACTAAAGAATTTTGCACATTATTTCCCATAATCTTGTAAGTTATGTAACTTGATGGTAAGAAATGTTTGTACTAGTTTACAAATGTGGTGTTGCCTAAGAAATTAGAGCATGTGCAGAGCACCATCTAGTGCAGGGTAGCACTAGCAGGGAAGGCTTTTGCTGCCACGTGTGGCCGGTGTGCTTGGCTAACTTCATATCAACTGCCATGTTTCAGCAAGTGCCAGCCCGGCGGCCCCTGTGGCAGGACAATTTTACACCATTTGCACAAGACACCATGGGTTGAAACCTGGAACCTGGAACTCTGGCCACTGGCCAGCAAAACTGGAAGCACCGACGTGCAGGCAACCACTGGTGAGACCCATGTACTTCGAAGGGGAACTTGCTCACCTGCCTGCCCGCACGTCGCGTGATTCGCTCAGTACAAGAATTCAGTCCAGCCTGGCCCTGAGATTGCCTGGACGCTGATTCCCTCAATGGATTTAGAGACCTAATGGCTATTTTAGGTGTCTTTGCTCAACATTTAGCTTCCTGAGGGCTTTGCTCAGCTTCTGCAGAACCTCAGAGCTACCCCCACGATCCTTGAGCCTCGGGTTCACCAGCTGTGTGTGCAAACCACGGCCAAGGGCCGGATTGAAGATCCGACCGACACCGAGAGGGGAAGAAAGCAGTGAAGGAAGGAGCCTGAGATTCTGTAGGCAACAGGTAAAAGGAACATAAACATCCATACTTATGGGTTGCTGAGGAAAGGGGGAAAAATCGTAAACAAATAAATGAGCTTGGCCCTGGGCTTGTGCAATCCATATTTGGATAACAGTGCTCTGGTTTTGATGCGATGTGTTTAACATTAGGGGAGCATCAAGGAGGACTGTCCTAGTTGGCTGAAGCTGGATTTCATACTAAGGTTAAGACAAGCCTGGGGGACAGAGAAAAGCTGATTTTGGATGAGCACTGTTTTCAGCAAAATTCTACTGAAGCATCAAAGAGCAACTATTAAAGTATTATGTTTTTTCTGTAGAAAACGGTAACTTCTTGCCCTCTCGGCATATAAACAGATGGATTTTGCCTGAATGTTTGAAGCCTTGCTGTTTTCCCACTTCTCAGGCATACTCTGAGGAAACAGCAATCATAGACTGATATTCACTTTTCAAGTAGTCCTAGTTTTGAGCAGCTCTATGTTTTGTTTTCTAAGTCAATCTCTTAATAGCTGAAAAAACAAAACATTTCTAAGCTCATGCTTTTGACAATTCAGTTGCTGGGTACTTTTCTGGATACTTCCTTCACTCTTCCACAACTGCCAAAGAGCACTTAAGACTGGGGGGAGGGGGGAAAAAAAAAGGTACAAAAAGTTATATTTTTTCATTCTTTTTTTCTTTGAGCTCCTCAGGAGCAAATCAAAGGCACGTGACGGGAATACTCAAAGATCAGGGAGGCCGTGGTTAGAGTCTCCTTTCTGGGAGGAGTCATTTTGCTAACAGTGAAAATAAACAAGTGGCTGTGACATGTTTTAGTTTGGAAAGAGGTTCCAGAGCTGGTGTTAGGAGTAACAGTCTGGTGGGGAGAGGTTGTCTCTGACTAGAAACTACCTGGAAAGGTGTAGACCAGTTTGTGGTGTATGATTTCTGTGTCACAACACACTGGACCTTCCAGAGAAGACAAATTGTGTTGCTTCTAAGGCCCTTTCACCAAGAGACATTTCTGTTACACATTACTGGTAGCTAGGGTTATGTTGCTTAATAATCTTGACTGGAAACCCATGTTTCTAGTTATTTCCTTGATTGTTCTTCTGCTAGGTTATGTGACTTATATCAAGTGGTATATACTGTTATTCAGCTATTTTGGAGTTATGTAGTTCTGTCTAATACCTGAACAAATAAACTTTTGGCCTTTGTTCTGCTATCTCGTAAAAATAAAGGTTCCTTGAGAACATGTTCATACCTGCCGAGGAAATAAATTAATACTAACAGACCATGCCAGGGAGAGAAAAGAATCCTTGTGGTTTCTCTTCTAAGCTCTTTTCCAGTAGCCATTTAAACTTGCTCTTTGAAAATAATTTTTTTTTGTTTATTTAAGAACAATTATATTACCCTTTTGAATTACAAGACTTTTCTTATGTTTTTCATGCAGCCAAAAAGAATTATGACATAAAGAAAGGCTATAGAAACATAATGAAAATTAACATTGTATTTGTATATTGCTAACAGTATGCTAGATGCTCTTCAGACAGGTAGGATGACAAGGCCTTGTTCTGAAGCACATGTAGTCCAAATAAACAAAATATAAATGCACTTTAACATGTACAAAGAAAGACTTGTTCCTCTTTCTTGTGTGATTCCCAAGAGAGAAAGGGAGTCAACCTTTATTCCTTGCAACTTTTACATTAAAATATGAGAAAAGTGTCCTACCTTGGTTGAAAGGTTCCATTAGTATTCTCACAAGAAATAGGATGGATTTATACTGCAGCTAACAAAGTAAACATTGCATACTTTTTCAGCACAATCTGTATAGGTTTAGTAAGAGTTTTTTTCATGTGCTAGAGATCCAGCTTTGCTGTACTTAAATCTGCCATATTTACATTAAGTGCAACACGATCTGGCTTGATAGTCTCCAAATAGATGAGCTAATCTTTCCATTTTCCTGTGAAAAACCAAGGGTGTTTTTACAATCTCTACATAATGTCATCGGTGTTTTTGCAGAGAGCTAAATGTTTCGCTTCTCAGAGTAGCGAAATAGTAGAACATCTGAAAGTCCAGGATATCTGGCTCATTACCAAAAAAATGGAAGGCATAATTAGTGACCATCTACAAAGGTTTGATGGAAATGATGGGACCAGCTTCAGGAATGTTCTGCAGAGACAGAGACAATGGACTTTTATGTGTAGGATTCAATTAATCCTTGTCTGGTCTTTGTTCCTTCAGTTCCCTGCCTCGTGCTTTACACATCATATGTATATGATGTACACATTGTATGCATCAAATAAATCAGAGGAATTTATAGGCAACTCATTTCTTCTAAAGCACTGATTTCTTTTTTAAAAAATAGAGTATATTCCAAGCACTGGGCAAGGAAACCTTAAGGTTCTTTTCACAATGATTTTGGGTGTATTCATACAATTCATCATAATTTTTAAGGCAGGAGAGAGACTTCCATTAGTGAGCAAAAGTTTATATAAAAATAACATATTGATGGAAAAAAATACAGAGTAGTATGAGCCATTTGGCTGCCTCCACTGCAAATAGAGGGAGCTGAAAAGTGAATGATGGGAAAGAAAGGGAAAAAATCAATAAGGCTTCTTTTGTTAAGAAATTAAAGGTCTTGTAGTTACTGCACAAGCCAGAAATTCTTTATGTTAATAAAGAAGCCCTTACTCCTAGGTGAACTCCTGCCTTTTAAAAAATTCCAGTACACCTATCAGTACTACTATTCATGTCTACATAGCCTAGGCCAGATTTTCTTCTGATTTACACCTGACAAACTATCATTTGCCAGGGAATTATTCCAAATTTATAGGGGTGTAGATGAGAAGCGAAAGTCTGTCCCTCCGTTCAAATTGGCATCGATTGGCTGCGAGAGCAACCAGAAGAACCATGTGAAACACTCAGACAAGGTTAGGTTCGAAGCCTGCGGGTCTGACCTTCATGGCGACGGACTTGAGGGAATACCACCAGCCGTGCCACGTCTACCAGACGACGCCGTTATCCGTCCCCGCCGCGTAGGGCCCGCGGTAGTACAGCCCGTTCAGGTTGGCCGAGTGACACCTGGCGGGACGAGAAAGGAGACCGCGCGTAAGAGCCGGGTGGAAACCGCCGCAGTGCCTGTGCGAGCCAGGGGCCAGCGTGTCGGTGAGGGCCCCTCTGACAGCGGCAGGAATTTGTTTGGGAGCGTCAGTGCCCCCGCACAATAACCCCTGAATTAGGGCACCACTGCAAGTGAGGGAAAGGTTCTTTTTGTTCTCCACGCGCTTTCTCGGCCATATCCAGGGCTCTGCGTCTCGCCCACTGATCTCTCTCAGTGGAGAGTGAGTCCTGAGCTGGCCGGGTCACGTGGAGCAGCACGGCACGTAGGCAGCAAAACTCTGGGAAAGAAAGTGTCCTGGGAAAGAAGGGTACCATGGGGGGATAAGGGCAGTCATTCCCTTTGGTGTTTCCTATGAGCACGTCTGAATACCACCAACAGTTTGCCTGTTAAACTCTTGGCTGCTATTTACAGATAGATTTAATCTCACAGCTCTTTAAGCATTATATACCAATTCACTGAGTCACCAGAGCTGGCATTTTATTTGGCTACATAAAGTACATTCTTTTTTGGCTCTTTAATACATGGAAACAGAAATACCATCACAGTGAATTAAACACAGTAGTAATTGTAAAACAAACAAACAAACAAAAACTCTGCAAAATCCCCAAATTTGACTAGGTATCGGTAGAGTCTTGATGGTCATTTGCTTTTTTTTATGAGAAAGAAGAAAGTTGAGATGTGATCATATGGAGAGCAAAACAGCTGTTTCTTTTGCAGCATCTTGTATTCAATCAGTTGGCAGATAAGCCAACTGAGTATTTTGGTTTTAGTGCTGTTAATACCTAGCTGTCAAGCACTGCAATGGATTTCAAACACAGACTTCAGAAAATATTCAAATAGAAAACAGTCCAAACGAAACTTATGGATATTATTATTGGCAGGTCTCTTTGGCTTTGCTTACACTTGCTGAATTCAAGAAAAGAAATAGAGAAACTGACAAAAGCCTCATAGGAAAATCCTCATGTATATTGACTAGTTCATTGCTTGCAGTTTTTAAGGCTGAGTTTTGGTTGTGTGTTAGATGAAAGGTTAAATCTGCAGATATCAAAATTGATTTTAGTGTTGAGAAGGATCAGCTTGTGTCAGAATCATTTTGGCCCTTCAAACTTTCTGTTGAGCAGGCACACTGTTCAGTTTGCGTAGGATTGGTAGGAGGTATCTAGATCAACTAAGTCCCTTCTTTACCTTCTTCTGATGACAACAGGCAAAAGTTGATTTTGTCAGCAGTAAAATGAACCGGTAACAACTCTTAAATTAGAAACACTAATAGCAAAAAAGTATACATACTATACATACTAATAGCAAAAAAGTATACATTTTTTTGTAATGGACTGAATGCTGTTTCAAGACGTGCAAACGAAATAACTGGCATGTAGCTACGGCACAGTGTTTTGAAGCAGCAGTCACTACTGCCAAGGCAATAAACACCTCAAACTTAGCCGAGGCATTTGGCTTTCCTTTCTTTCCGATCAGCTCTCAGTGACGATAACGCTGCCCTGCAGCAGCTTCAGGAGCACGGCCCCCTCTGGGCCGTGCTTGGGCGGGCAGTTCATGCGACTTGTACCTTAGCTGCGTGATGGATGCAAAGAGATGGGGCTGCTTCCCCAGGAACCACCTGAGTTTCCTCCTCGCTTGCTGCCTGCACGACACCCCGCGGCAGGGATGCTCTAAAAAACATCCCTGGGGAAATCTCTCTCAGAGCTTTCTGCACAGCAGAATGCAAAGAGAGGACACTTTTTCTGCACAAGTTCAGGCGACCAAGGGCTGAGCTGGAGCAAGGAGACCTGAGCTGTTTCCATGTGGCTTCGCTTGCATCATGTTCCCTGGGAATCATATTATCTGCACATTTCATTAGTCCACATAGCATGGAGCAGCCTATAAAAAATGCTTCATAGCTGGGAGCTCCTATACAAACCAGCCAAGAGCACTAACTCCCTTTATGTTTGCTAATCTGTGCATGACAAACACATGTTCTGAGCGCTTTCTTCTCACTGTGCCTGCCAATTCTCTTCTTGTAGGATTTCAGCATACTGAATTTTCCTAGTGTTTTGCAATATTCAGTTCTGTAGCAGGCTTAACATTAAAAGAAAGTCAGTGGAATTAGCATTAGCAACTTGCTTTTTGTTGTCTCAACAGACTGTCACTTTAACAGGAAGGAGCCCAGTGGCAGCTGACCATCTTTAGTAGGTACGGAGCAGCAATGACAAGGTATTAATGAGGTCTGCCATAAATCTGCTTTTGCAAAGGAGTGGATTCTGTTGTCTTGGCCAATCCCCAAATGCAAATATATATGTATATATATACATAAAGAGAGAAAAGATCTAAGTGATTGTTAATTCACTGTTCATGAACTTGTTGACAAGGTGTCACAGTTTCATACTACTTGAGGTTTGGATATTCCTCTAAATCCATAAAAGCTGTGATTTCAGGGGAAAAAAAGGCTCTCCATCACTGTTCCCTTTCCCTTTTGTGCTGTCGCTGTCATGAGGACTACAAAAACCTTAGTCTACTTGCATTTATTTTTTCTGTATATCTCAAAGATTCTGCTGAACTGCCACCCCTGGCATATATTAAAAATAATAAATCAATTGTAAAACAAACTGAGATACTAGCCACATCACATCAGCTAAGCTGCTCAAAGACTGCTTACGGAAACTGAATTTAGGAAATGGATTGTTCAAAAACAGAAAGAAAGGATGACACAATAGGGAAGTAATGGAGCTGATGCAGCCTGGCAGCTCTTGCCAAGTCAACTGAGATCACAGTGACAGAGTAATACGAGTCTCTGAGTTACATGTTTTATCGCTATTATGCAGCTATATTGCACAGCTTCTCTGCATGGCCTGTATTTATCTAATTAATAAAGGAGACCAACCTAGCTGCCTGTGGCAATGTTAAGGCTATCATGCTTGTAAGTAGGATTTTAAAGTCCTTTTGTTGCATCCCTTCAAAGAAATCTCCCCAACCCAGTTGTGGTCACTGACAGGAAGCGAGCAGATGCATTCCCATCTTGATATAGAAGGAATAACAAGAATGAAATGCTGTGAACTGAGGTAAAATAAATGTCCACAGCACTTCTGGCTCATTAACCCAGCACTAGCTTAACTTGTCAGTTCTTCTGCAGTCCTGTCATATCTGGTCTAGTATAATGTAGGAGAAATGCAAGAATGAGGTACAAGAGGGCTATATCTGCAAACTCTCTATGACCTACTTGTGTAAAGATTGGTTACCTTAAACAGGCAGAATTTTCTCCTCTTCATAGTCTGATAATAAAGAGGGAGTTTAATGAAGTCAAAGCCTGTGGCAAGTATCACAAATCCGCTTGAAAGGAGTAGTAGGTGCTGTCTGTTTTAAGGCGGGACTCAGTTATACCAGGAGTGAGATGTCTGGTAGGGGCCAAGGGCAGTACAGGATGCCAATCCCATCTTCCACCCTATGTAATTTCTGTGTGACTATATGTGAAGTAGAATAGTTACTAATACTGTCATAAACTCAAAATACCTGTTAAACCACCAGCCAGCCTTTTCCTCTTCAGCACAGTTGCCTTCATAGTTGTCATTGTCCCTGTCTCGAGTACTGAATTTCATTCCTCGATGATCAGCCCACCACTTAACTTCAGGGTGAAAACTCCCAGTAAGAGAATCCCCAGCTGTGCCCGAATATTCACCACAACTCATCTCATATGAACGCTAATGAAGAAAGTGAAGGAAAATAAAACAAAACAAAAAAAGAGACAATATATTGCTTTAACCCTTAAAACATCAGAGAGCGGATCTGCAAGAATGAAACTAAACTCTTCCATTTGCTGCTATTTACATACTCAGAAATGCGATACCACTTTAATACTGTATATCAGATAATGAACGGGTGCCAAGATGTTTTCCAGAGATAAACTTAATGTATTAGTAACATAAAAAGAAAAAATGGCAGATTAGTTTGCAGTATTTACGCATCTAAATGTCATGTACTATTATCAGTGGTAATATCAACAAAAATATCTGCTTTGTAAAATTAGAGAATCTGCATATATAGAGAGACTGTCCATAAAAATACATTTTCACTAAAATCTCTAGTCAATATTGAACATTTTATTACCTCTTCACCTGCAACTCTGAATCTTGTATATTGTGCATAACGTCGTTCTCCTTCAAAATCAGTTAGATCAATTCTTAAAGTATAATTCCCTTGAGAAATAACAACAAAAATATTTTTGTTAAAGTAGCTCATCTCACTAATTTGCAGAAGAGTATTATAATAAAAGATTAAAAGGCTAATTGTATGTCTTTATCATGAATATTATCTCTATTGTCACTGCATATTTTACATTATAAAATCTTCTTTCCTTATCGTTATTAAAGTATATCTTTCTATGCTGTGATTTCATGGGTCTAATTCATTTTAGTATATGTTAATATTATTCTAATACACAATTTCCAGTGCAGATGAAGAAAAGGTTTTTATAGTCTTTATGCAGCAGTAGTAATAAAAAGGTAATGGCATTGATTTCCACAAAGGTTAGCTGGCTATGTTTATGGGTAGATTTCAATACAAAGTAATTCACAGCAAAGCAGAAGTTATCTTAGAATGAGTGGCTACTAGAAAGAAGAAAGCAGCCTAATCAAGAGGATGGGCCTGGATTTACCTTCACCTTATACCCTACACAGTCCTGGCCAGAGAAATGATGCCTCATACTCTCTGAGCTGACTGCAAGGGTGCAGACAACTCTGTTAAGGTACCCTGCTGTCTACTAGTCCCCATTCTGCAAGTGTTCCTGCAAACCATCAGCCCAGGGAGGGTTTTGAACCTTTTCTTGAGAAAAAGAAAAAAATATATATTTTTTTATTTTTATAAGAATAATATTTTTTCTTCTCCTGCAACCTTTGGAAAGGCCCATACAGACTAACAGCAGGATTATTGTTAGTTGTTTTTGTTGTTGTTCAAGATTGCTGCTAATGAAACAAGATTTATGCTAATGGAAAGGATAAAAAAAAAAAAAAAAGCAAAGAAAAAGAAACAGATTAGAGCTTCTAGATCTGGGCTTCAGGTCTATGGTCTATACAATGTATAGATCTATAGGACAAAGTAGCTGAGAAGGACTGTAGTTATGATACAATTCTTACCTTGACTGGTCAAATAATGAAGTTTTTTATTTCCAAGCCAAAATTCACCATTTGCTGAAGCAAAATTTCCAAAGCCTTCTTCATAGTCAGCCCAGACTCTGAAAGAGAGTGTAAATTACTGATTTATCAAAAAGGAAAGTTTGTTGGGATATTTGCCCAACTATAGGATCATAGATCATAGGAGAACTCAGCTTGGAAGTGACCTCAGAAGGTCTAGTCCAACCTCCTGCTCAAGCAGGGCCAGCTGTGGGATGAGATGCACTTGCTCAAGGCTGTATCCAATCGGGTCCTGGAAATCTCCAAGGATGGAGACTGCAAAACCTCCCTGGGCAACCTGCTCCACTGCTTGACTGCTCATAGGATGAAACGATGAATTTCTTGCAGTTGGATATATGATTTGTTAATTGCAGTAGTAGCAAGCTTTCCCAGCCTTTAATTATTGATTAAGGCTAATATTTTTTGAACATGGACTTGGGCGTAGTTGCAAAATTATGTGTATACCGAAAAACTCAAAACTTTTCTCTGTCTACAATGGCTTTGAGAGACTTTCTCAGTGGTTTTGGCTTCATGACGTGTCTGATTGGGATTGATCCTCTGTTTCCTTGGGGAGAGCGAACCATGCTTTAACCAATGGGTGAAAGCACTAGGCTGTGGACAGACAGTCATAACAGAAAGCAGCTTCCTTCACTTATGTAGCTGGCAGCTCTAGCAAGGCAGAGGACTGGGCAGTGTGGTGTGGTAGCAGCTGTAAACTGCTAGAGAAGCATCGCAAGAGTTTGTCTGATCATACTCCTAATGACTCCATTTACAAAATAAGATTAGCAAAGCCTTCTCTTGGGCAGATTGCAGCTGTTCACCATCCTCTCTAGGGAGCAATTTTCTCTCTATTTCATAAGGGAAAATAAATTTAGTTATAGTAATAGTTATAGTGTAAATTTAGTTATAGTAATTACAAACACAGAATCACAGAATATTCAAGGTTGGAAGGGACCTCTAGAGATCATCTCGTCCAACCTTCCTGCTCAAGCAGGCACACCTACAGCATGTGGCACAGGGTGGCATCCAGGTGGGTTTTGAAGGCCTACAGAGAAGGAGACTCCACAACCTCCCTGGACAGCCTGTGCCACTGCTCTGTCACCCTAACAGTAAAGAAGTTCCTCCTCACCTGGAGACGGAACT
>VZSG01000031.1:1000464-1057233 GCA_013398315.1 Nothoprocta pentlandii
CTCTCCTCGTACGGGAGATGTTCCATTCCCTTAACACTGCTAAGATAAAGACCCACAGAAGGATGGAGATACCTAGAAAGAAAAACTGAGGTTCTAAAAACCTACTTGTTGCACCTGTAAATATTTTTCATTTTTATATTAAAATCTCAGAGGATCAAAGTTTCACTTCTGGACGTTCCTACAAATGTCCAGAGTCTTGGCAAAGGTGGGTGGTCATTCAGGCACTTAGGAAGCACACAAAGCAAATGCTCCTGGAATCTTTTTACCACAAGCTACAAACCACTCTGTGATGGGGTTCTCAGACTCAATTGCTGATGGTATTTTATTTCAAGTACATTGCGTACATCCTTACATTTTCACTGTTTATGAAAGTCAATGTGGTCCTTTACTTGTCATAAAGAGGCCTTTTCCAAAGACTGTTAATACATTTGACAATAAGGTGCTTTCTTGTAAAATGGAGCAACGAACAAAGAGTGGCAGCAATATCTCCCCACTCCAAGGATATCGTATGGCCCCATCTTTCTGTCTTGAAGTGCACGCACTGGAACAATTTCAACAAAACTTGACTGCTAAAAAGAATTGAAAATTAGATCTCATTTAAGTACCTTAACTTGACCTACAAGACTTGATTTGGACCGTACAAGCAGTATTTAGTAGAGCCAGAAGCGACATCAGTCTGGATTTTTACTACCTGTTATCTGAGATAGTCGCTTACTCCTATAATTCTAAAGTTAATATTTAACTTAGCTCCACCCAGTTTCCATTTTTTCTACCTTGTTTCCAATTTTCCTGATCAAGTCTAGTACCTACCTATTGAAATTCTGGCTGCCATCCGAACGTCTTTGAAAAACGGTCCAGCCACCCCCGTCAGACATATCACAGAAAGCAAGGAACTCGTTAGGACTCTGGACAGGTTTCATCTTATAAAATCCACTTTGCTTGTGTCCATCATTGTAGATTTCTGCACAGTCTGTTCACAAAACATCCATTGGACACAGTTGTTTTAGTCCTACGCTTACTGGCAATAACAGAAATCACATCATGTCATATAATAGACACAAATGAACCAGGCTAATAAAAGGAAATACTTCTGCAAATGTATTTTTATGACTTTTTGGCATTCACTTGTATTTCTATTGCTTTACAACTTTATTAAACTGCAGATATTTTGAAATTTCTTTAAAATAAACTTTTTTTTTAGTCTTTAAGTAGTACTAGTTCTGTTTTCATTTAGAAAAGTAAAATAATTCCCCTGGCTTAAATGGAGTCACTTCTAATATATGATGGTATAAACCACATTAAAATCCTGGTATGATTAAACAGCTTCTCTGCATATGAAACAGCCAGAACCTACAAAAATATGTGGACTTCCGTGGTCACCAGCTCACAGAACCGCCACGAACCAGAGTTTGGAATCACCAAGTTAGAAAAAGGAAGCAACTGATAGACCTGAGACTCTGCTGCCCCTTGTACCAAACAGCTGCAATTATAAATAGAAGGCTACCCCCCCCCCCCAAAGAGTAAAATCTATGACTAAAATGTTATCTTTTTGGTTTGATACTGTTTTTCAAACTGTCGAATTGGTGTTAATGACTATTTATCACTTAGAGCAAAGAGAAAATTCGGAGCCTGTGAACAGTAAGGTAATTGTATAATACTTCTCCTCTAGGATTTAACTAAGAAATGAGAAGAGTTCTTTGTTTATATGTAATCTACCATCAAGCAGTCATACAGGAAACACGTATAATTTTCAGCATTTTTGTTTTTCCTGGCAAAGGTAGCACTGATTAACTGTAAGATTTTCCTGAAACCTCTATGAACATTACGTTGGCTGAACTTCCAGGCCGGTTTGGAACTTCCTGAACTAATTTATTCCTCCTCAGTGAAAGCCTCAGTGAAGATTAGACATAAAAAGTAAACAATTTATACTGAAAACAAGGAGCTATGCCAGGATTTCAACCAACAATCCTAGAAAAAAAAATTCTAAGTAACACCTAACCAGTCTTCTTGGAGAATGCTGGACTGGCTTAGAGGAAATAGCTTTTCTTGGGACCACAGATCGACTGGGAGGTTAGCAAAATCCTTAAACATGTTCTGACTTCTAGCAGGTGTCCATACTGTGGAGTCCCTCCCTCACTATCTAGACCTGAATTATCCAGCTGTGTTGACATGAAAATGCTACAGCAGGGGAAGATGAAATGAAATGGTATAACAGCAGCACAGAAAAACATTTTCAAGGAAATTTCAAGGAAAAGGAAAAAAAAAAGAAGGAAAAAAACCTAACAGAAAACAGAAACAACAACTTCAGTCTGTCATTTAGAACTATGTTTAAAAAAACAACTTTAGACACAGGCGGCTTGCACAGAAAAGACAAAGATCTTTCAGCTAAATGTGGTTTTAATAATATTTCCAGTAACAGATGACTCAGCCATAATACTAAAGAAAAGTTTTCCAGAACACTGAATACATAAATAAACTACAAATAAAACTCAAATTTAAAGTTCAACTTACAACTGCTTTTAATTCTATTTTAATGATGCTTTATTGTTTTAACGATGCTTTATTATATACGATGCCTTGTTATATGTTGTGATTTATTCCAGAAGCATAAACACCACAAGCAAATTGAAACGATACGATTCAAAATGATAAAAGTTTAGTCTCTAGCACCAGAGAGCTGAAACCTGCACAAACCTCCATGCATCAGTCAGACTTCTAAGGCTGTATTTTGAATCCAGCCATTAGTTTGGATGAGGTCTTACAATATTTTTTAAAAGCCTGGGCCTCACTCCAGCTCCCCTGGGCAAGCACACTTAGCCCTCCTTCATTGCAGAGGGACCAGGGCACCATCAAAATGCTGGTGAGAATATAGAAACAACCTAGGGACTCTCGTGTCCCAAGTTGAACCAAACTCAGCCAAAATGGTACAACATTAAGAGTATTATTAAAATGAGAGGCAGGTAATATATGCTTGCTTATATGCATCAATATCAAATATATTTTAATATCTCTTGAGCTATTAGCCATTTGACATAAAATTGTGTCATACACAGCCAACATATGGCATGTAAGCATATTAAAAGGCTGAACAATTAGTAAGTGTGTGCTGTATACATTTCACTCCTACGAATGTTTAACCTTGGCTGTTTTCGAAATGTTTCTGTTTGAAGAACACAGCAGGTTTATGGTACTTGCACATAAAATCCTCACAGTCAATTTGTTCAGCTGCTTTATCATATTTTTAGTCAAATTATCCTGAAGGTAACCAAGAGTTATTAGGCCCAATATATTTTCCATCACAACAGCACCTTAAGAAATCACGTTTTATAGATTATTAAAAATAGAATATTAGAAATTTCTCGGACTGAAATGCTTCAGAGCCTGAGGTGCCCTATATCTGATTAACTCTTGAGCAGTATTTGTCTTTGTAATAGAAGTCAGGTTTTTCATTTTGCCAAACCACAAAAGCCACATTTTTCCCCACAACCAGTTTAATCTGCAAGAAGTTTCCTCTTACGATGAAAAGATGACTAGAACTCTCTATTACTATTCTTTTTGGTATTATTATCTATACAGATAGGTATTGTTTTGTATTTATAGCATTCCTATAAACAGTTCTCTTTGATACTGGGAGAAACATCATCTTGAACACTCTTACCGCCTGCAGCTGAGAAGAGGACTGGGGGCTAGGTGATTTCCCCAAATCTTTTGGGGCTTTATCAGCCAAAAACACAACCTTAGAATCTAGCCAGAGACTGACAGAAAAGCAACACAGATCATACAACTTCTGTGTAATATGGTCTCGTTATGATGTCTTATTTAAAGGGAAAAAAAAGATAAAAGCTAAGCATTCTATCACATTCTAATCCACTTGGGACTTTCCAGACCACTGTACAAAGCTCTTTGTAGCAAGCACTGTCTAATTTTCAGATATTCCATGTATTGTGATTAGTATATTAGATTTCTATGTCTAATCTTCACTGAAGAGAAGTGCTCTCTGTATTTGGACTGAGATAATATCTGCTAGTATTACAGGAATGTGAGTGTACACAATGGGTGTTAATACAATATCTGAAACTTTCAGAGAAAATGGTTGCCCCTAAACTGAGAGTGCTACATAGGAATTTAAGAATGCTCAAGTTTTTTTAAAGTGGTCATGAGCCAGGTGAAACAGAACTGGGGGATCACCACGAGGTTTCTGAGCAAAGAAGTCAGCTTGAAAAGAAGTATAAAAGAAACATGAAAATGTGTGTAACCCATGCTTCCTCTGCCAGGGGGCATGTGTGGCTGTAACCTTGTGAATGTTTGTATGCAGCATTAAAAGGTTCTGAGATTAGTTGCAGAAGAGTGTTTAGAAATTTGTTACTGTTTATTAACATTTTGCAAATGCAAATGCAAATGCAAATGTATTTTATTTGCTGTATTGCTAATAATGATTCTGATTCTATTGCACACCAACATTTAATTATTTGCTATTAATAAATGAATAAACTGCTTTGATCCTGATTTGATTTATGCCATGTGAGCTGAACAGCTTTACCCTGTGACAGTGTAACAGCTAAGCACTGTATTTTAAACAAATATTTTTCTATGAGCTTTTAAAACAATGTCAATAGGCCTAATTGTGTTAAAGCTTCTGGGTATCCTTACAATGAATGGAAATGAAAAGAATGGATTCACTACTAACCTGAATACTGTCTTTTTCCTCCCAAGTCAATGACATTGTTTTCATCTCCTTCATCACTGTACTGAATCTCTTTCTTCTCTAGAAGCTGAATAATTCTCAACTGCTGCTGTTTCACACGATGCTCCAGAAGTCTCACCTGAGCCTGAAGCTGCAAGTGCTCCTGAAAACAGTTCTGTAGATCCTACAGAGGAAAATTCACCAGACTGTAGAATCCACTTTTTTTTTTGGTCAAATGTGGCAAAAAAATACTACAAATAAAATTTAACATGCTAGAACACTTCTGTCACAATTTCCTACAGATATTATGTTGACTTCCACCTCAGTTGCTATCTCTATTTAAAAACAGTTATTAAGTTACAGTGTACAGTCCACAGTACACCTTGCTTTGTGAGAAGACCTTCTCTTTAATGGCTAGACTAACACCTCTCACTATAAATACCCACTAGGGGCTAAGGCACAGACCACATAGATTCCTTATTCTCTATCACCTCATCATGGTCAGAGATTTACCGTCTTGTGGCAGATAACTAATATTGTGAAGGCTCTAAAATGTCATGAGTTTTAAAGAAATACAAACCACACTCATACATATTCAACTCCAGTGTTCATTTTTCAAATGCTTTTAGATTACAGACTTCTTATGATAGGAACCTAAATATCCTCAACATAAACACTCTAAAGCTTAACACATAATTTTTTAACATGGTGAAATAAACAGACTCTAAAAAGCTACAAATGTTCCTAAAAATTAAAAACTAAAAGCATAAACACAGTGTTGTGCTTCAACTTGTACACTAATTTAGTTATGCAGAGCAGGTGAAAAATGTGTTTATTCCCATATGTTAATACTTTCAACACACTTCACTCTTTTACAAACAGTACACAATGCAGTAGAAGTGGAATAACTGTTCTAAATCATGACATGCTGCATGAACACAAAGCAGCCAAATAACCCTTTTTGTTTAAATGATTATGGTAACCTAACCAAAGGAACACAACCCAATCTAGAGAACTTAATGAAAAACAGGGTGTACGTTTTCAAATATGTATTAAGTATATTTGATTTGAAGATGGTGGGAAAGCCCTTAAAAATACATCTTCCAAATGTGACATTAGGTTTTGAGCCAGTAACATTTTACCTACAGCTTTACACAAGCAAACAAAGTTCAGCAGCTGCAGTACCTGCAGTAAAAGCAAGCTCCATGGTGATCCTTTGGGACTCGGACATTTATGACCGAATATGCAATAACTCTAAATTAGTTAAACCTCACCCATAGTGCCGCAGTATTTACATGGCCTAAGGATGGAGACCTGTAACAACTGTTGTGCATACGTAGAAGAGCTGGTAGAGCTGCATACGTAGAAGAGCTGGCCCTAGGCCACTGAGTGAACCGTGGAGAGAGCTAAAGCAGCCTCTGGATGTGCAGATTCAGGGCAGTCAGGGTCCTGTCCCCGGTACCAATCACAGGACAATCAGCTTAGACCTCATCCCCTTTCCACACAAGCTCCCATCAAAAAGTTCCTTAGGACTTTCTTGCCACAGTGATTATTATTTTCTTCTTCTGCCTGGAAAAGCAGAAGGAATGGAACCTGGGAAAGGTTCCATTCTGCACATCTCTATGCAGCAAAAATGTGATTCTTGTTAGACCGACTTCCTTGATTTTGCAAACTCAAGTAACAGTACTAATAAGAACTGACACTCTCTCAATCTAGCACATGTGGATTCTTTTTTCCATAATTAATTTGTGGTTCTCGATGTTGCTTTTCAATGAGAACCACAAATAAGCAAAAATACATGTCTGTTACAGTCAAGAAATACCATATAAATTGCCACAACTGTGTCCTGTTACTTCTGGTAGAACTATTTGCTGCAGGAGTCCAAGTGAGGTTCAGATGAACCTGAGGAGTTTCAAGAGAATATCTGAAAATAAAAGAATACGTGTGGATGCATTTGAAGGATGTTTTCTATCCATCACGTTCCATTTGCCTCAGATATTCAGTCATGTAGAAAGCAAATTTGCTGATCAGGCGTGTAGATTTTGCAGAACAACCCTGACTATAGGTCATTGTTTTAAGTATTTCTGCAGTGTGAAAGATGTTTGCTTTAATTCATGCAATCTATTGCACATGTTGGGATACAAAAGGGGGAGTACATGTGTCTGAATTGGGCAGTTTGTCAGTAACCTGTTCTTGGGGAGGAAGTTCAGCTGTCTCTGTGGGGTCAGACAGTTTGACACTGGACTTATCACATCTAGATTCATTTGCAAACTCCAACTGCTGCGGCCTGGGAAGCCATTAAAGGTGTCTGGCCACAAGGAGGAGCAGTAAAATGAGAGGCAGATTTACCAAACCCTATAATTCTTTCAAGGGATAAAGAAAACTGTCAATGACCTAATATCCCCAGGGTCCTGTCTTATTTAAGAACAGCCCCTTGCACCTCTTTTTCACTTGTTGGTAACTACAGAAGATCCCTAGCATAAGCACCTTCTTTGCCAGCAGGAAATGAGAGAAGAAAGAACTTACAGAAACAAATGCACATCCAGAGACCCACTTGTGACAGGGGCACGTTGTCTGCCAGCACCATAAGCACTGCCTAACGTGGGCTGCATTGCATACTATAAATAAAGGAAGGCTGTGGGACTGTGTAGTTTTTCCAGGATGACTATTTCATGTATCCTCACAAGAGCTAGGCTAAAACTTGGAAATTCAGAGAGGTTTCTTGTTAGCTCTCTGCAAATTCTCAGGGCCAGCCCTGAGTGCACACAGAAAATGATGGAGAACTGGATCTGTGTACAGCTGGGAGGGAAAGGCTGATTAAAAGAATAAAGCTTTTAGGTTCACCCAGATGAGACAATGCTAATTAAAAAAATAAATTTGTCAAAAAACTCACGCATGCTAACAGATCAGATATTAGTTCTAATCATAATGAGTTAACAGTGAGAAAAACACTTACCTTGACACTTCCTGAAGTTTTACAGACACATTTGTTTCACTGAGAATTTTAAATTTTCATCAATCTAAAGTCTCAGATATCGGACTCACCTCGGTACTCACAAACTTGGATAACGGGGTGACATTAAACTAGAGGAAAGACTTTCAGTGATCATGGAAATGCTGCCCCTACAGCAAGGCCCTTGTGGCCCTGAAGGGACAGGCTGCACCTCAGCAGGGAGGTCTCTCTGACTTGTGTCAGGCTGTGAGGCAAGAAGAGCTACTTTAGCTTCCGGAAAAATAATTTTTCTATGGGATAGTCACAAGACAGTTGCTTAACTTCAAGTTGGATCAATGTGGCTTACACATCTGCAGGTTACAGGACTGCTCTTTTAAAACATTACTCCACTTTTTCACAAGATAACTCCATTAAAAGCGCTGGACTTAAGCAAGTGCATACATAGAGTAATATTATAGCAAAATATGTCCTAGAAATATAGTGTAAGAGCTAGGAGCTGCAAGATACTGCTATTCCTCATCTTAGATACTGATCAAAGTGAAACTATGATGCTATAATAACCAAAAAATACTATTTTGATTGTGACAGACTCCAGTGGACATTGTAGTCACTGACAGAAAGCAGACTCAAAATACCCTTCTGTGTCTGCTTTCCTGCAGCAAGTGCTTGCACACTGAGAAGCAATTACCTAACAGTTGCTGACAGCTCTGCTCCTGGACGTGTGGTCCCCTATTTAACCAGCTGCTGCAATTAACGTGCGTACACAATCAGATTAGGAAGGAAGCAGAGCCAAGACAGGCAGCACAGGACTGCTGAGATTAGAAGTATTTTAAGTAGTGGCGTAAGTGTTTGCATGAGTGTGGGGTTTTTTGAGAGGTAGGATATGCGGATGAAGGGTTTGGGAGCTAAGGAACTGCGATCAGTGCCTGTGAGTGTGGATTACAAAACAGTAAAATGCAAACATGTGAGAAGATGAGGCTGTGGGTCTTATTTGAGTGAAAGCTGCAGGCAAATGGGTGATGAACCAGAGGATGGGGACATCCTTCCTCTTGTGTGTGCATGACCAGAAATTCTACTCTTGCAGTCACCAGCTCGCTCACACTTTAGGTGTTCTGGGGTTTTGCTTTTTTGCAAGCATAGTGCTCAAGCATGTTCTGAGTTATCACGACAGCATAATTACCTCACATGCCTTTTACACAATACTCCTATTAACACACGATACCTTTGGGCAAAGATAATCTGTTGCTTCCTTTTTGACGTCTGATCCAGAGAGTTTAAGATTACTTTCTCCAACACTAATGCCCAATGAGTTATCCTCCATTGTGTATTTATGCATCTGTTTTCTCTTTCCTTACTAGAAATTAATTTCTACTAGACATCTTCTGATGCTCAGTAGATCTCAGTTTTTCATTTATTCTGAACTCTAATTTTGCCCTTCAAAAAGTCTGCAACATGGTTGAGCTGAAGTGTAAGCACTGTGGAGGACACATATTAAGTTTTTAAAGAAACTCTAAATACAGACTTAATTAGCAGGACTTACAGAGCTATCAGTGCCATCCACCAAGTGAACTGAAAGGATAAAGTCAACCAAGACCAAAATCTTCATGCTTTAGAAACTGCAAAGTAGAGCAAAAAAAAGAAAATTAGTTAAGCATTAAGTTTTTACATCTGATACCTTTAAAATATTATTTAAAAAAATCTACTTAACTTATAGTTATGTTCCTGTATATTGTAAATATAGAGTATTTATTTTTTTTAATATGTCTGATCAAGCAGAATTCCAAACCTCTGTGAAACTAAAATCTATTTTTCTAGGCCACTTTGGATAGAAGGGTCCCCATGTACTTTAGAACTATCATTTGAGGTTAAAAATAACACAATCTATTATAAAACAAGGTAACACCAAATACCTTTTCAAAATGCTCTGAAAAGCAGAACAATATTTCTTGTCAGTCCTTAAGATTAGACAGAAAGCTCTCTGTTACATTCAAGTAATTAAAATCTAAGTCTGGATAATTGTTTCTGTTGAATATCTTACGATTTCTGTGTGCCAGGAAAGTATGGAGATATTTTTTTTTTCCTGTTATAGAGAAGTTTGGGGAAAAAATGCTTAATAGCTGTTGTGTGACATTTAACTTTTATTCTAATGGTGGCAAGGATGACATCTGTCAATCGCTGGCAGTACAGTGCAGATGTATAGTACAACCACTGTACACTAGCATCTGAAATCCTTTCACTTCAGTAAGCCAAATTCTTACTGATTAGTGAAACTGCTGCAAGCTGTCAAGGGAGGAATGTTTCTTTTTTTTTTCTTTTTATTTTTTTTCTCAAAGTATTTTGATTTAGTATACATATGCTAACTTCTGTTGAAACCAAAATATGTGTCCACTCTGTTTTTTCTACTCATCGAACTAAATCATTTCATTGCATGTTAAACCCAAACACATTTCTGGTTAGACAAAGCATAACACACATATAGATTAATGATTTCATTTCAGAAAAGCACTTCAGCATGTGCTTATTGAATCATCACCTCTATGGAAAATTCCATTCTGTCTCCAAAGGAATTAACACAAATCTGCAGTGGAACTTTGGCAGGCTGTGCTTCTTACTGTTTAAAGATAAACAAGGTGCTGGTGTTAAGTGTGTTTTTTACATTCTTGTAAATTCAGGCAAATCAAACTTCATTTAAATCCTATCTCCGGGAAAAAAAAAAAAAAGCAAAAATAGAATTTACAGTCCTGACAAATTTCAATTTTTCATCAGCTAGCTGTAAAACACTTAGGATGATTTTTAAAAGTACAACCATTATACGTAAGGAAGCATCAACTGCTATTTTTAGTTCTGAGTTTTGCTGGTTTGAAAGCATTATATTTGTTTTCAGGGAACCTTTCACAAATGATTACTAGAGGGATTTTTGCCAAATGCTAAGCAAAATATAAACCTCTTGGGAGGGCTCTGAGGTGAAAATATCCTTTAATTAAATTTCTTTAAGCTCTCTTAAAACCTATTTTGTTCTACACTATGCTCTTTAACAGAGATTTCTGAAGTTATCTAAAATATCTGGCAGTGCAATTTGTGTGTACTCCGACCGAAGCAAAGCACGCAGTTCTCATGTGGAAGGTTTGTAGGTCAGTCACGTCACCAAACATTGCTCACTTGTGAACTCCAACCATCCATGGAAACAAGCAAAGCTGAAGAGGCAACCACACACACTTTTGCAGAAACAGAAAATTCAGTGCAGAAAGTCAGTGGGAGAGGAAATGACTTGGCAGCAGAGCCCAAGTTTAGCAGGGCCGCCCCGAGACCCTGCTATTATTCTTAATAATATTAAGAATTAAGAATATTAAGTAATATTAAAAATTAATAATATGAAATAGTAATTGTGGCCTAAGTGTGACTGCCCAAACATCATTCTGCTGAAAAAGAAGAAAGTCACTGGTCTTGCATCCCTAGTACAGGACCCGTCCTGGTCTTGCAACTTGTATAATTACCTCTAACTCCGAGCCAGTTTCTCAGCAGGTGCAGATTCCTGTAGTTTATCTGATCCTCTAATTCCAGTCACATCAGATCTGGCACCTGCTTGTTCACTGAGCAATCAAAACTCGCAGGGATTTAATCAGTGGCAAATTTTCATATGATGGGATCAGGCCCATATACATACAAAGTGCTTCGCATACACTGACTAAATCCACAGATTCAGTCTTGGAATTAACAATGGAAACTGATGGCTTAGTTTTCCACACTTTTACATAAAGTTTTCAAAAAGTTTGTTTTAGTGATAGTTCTCTGGTAATATGTGAAGTTACAGGTGTGTGATCAAGCAAAGCTGAAAAGTCTCACTCTTGGAGGACTGCTTTGAATGTCATTTCTCAAACTGATTTCTCCAACCATTTAACCATTTAACCTGACTGTTATATAGCTATTTCAATGCATTATTCAGAAAGGCACTTGCAGGCAAAATAAGTAAAAGTGAAAGGAGAGATCACAACTCTTGATAATCAATCACATATTATGAAGTAAAAACATTCGCATTTAAAATCTTACAAATGACAAATCTTAGTCCATGTGACAGATGAAAACAATCACCTAAATTAGCAAACATTTTTGAGTTGCTGATACCAGCAGATCCAAAGGGATAATATGTGCTGAGGTACTTTCAGGACTTTTCTTATAATACCAGTGGTAGCTAGTAAAGCAAGCAAACTTGTGCAGGGAGTCCCCTCCCCAGAGAAACCTTAATCTCATTTAATAGACATGTAATTGATGATCACACATCATTTTTAGAATGATAAAACCACTGTAGCATTTTCAAGTTGAAGGTGCAAGTTCTTAACAGCTGAATTTAAAAAAAGGATCACCCTGTATTTTAGTAATATTGAGGTTTATAGACAATTCCTGTGAAATTTGGAAACTTTATCCATATGATATACTATTATAGTCATACATCATTCCCAGATTGCACTTGGAATGTGCACTTGTATTGCTGTGCAGAAAAGACTTCTCCTATAGCTACTTAATTGAAACTAGAGAAGTAACTGTGAGCACTTTTGTACTCTGTCTGTGCCTGGGCTTTCTTTACAGGCTAGTCAGGCAATCCACTGTTCAAATTTCTCCTAATCATCATGTTTTTTGAGTCCATCAATAACAAGCTACTAAACAGACTTGACAATATTTGAAAAACTCTATGCTACAAACATATTGAGCTCTCAGCATGTTTTCTTGTTCTTGAATTCCGGGGATGACAAACCAGATGGAATTCAGATGTTGATTTCTGCTTGCACAGTGCAGTAAGAATTGCACTCCTTACATATATAATAAGAGAGAAGTTGTCTGCCAAAAGGCCAGCTAATTACTTGAAAAGATTTTTTCTCCTACATGCCTTCTTAAAATTTAAGCAGGTTTTAAAGATCACATTCATGCACAAATTTTGCCTCGTTTTAATCTGATGATATTACATAAATCAACACCCAGTTTCCTCTTCTGAATAAGTCATTTAAGATTTGATCCACTCTCGAGCCTCGAGAACAGCTTTTTTCATATGGCCACACAGTTTTATAGATTTAGAAACTGCAGATTTGAGTTTGAAGTTTATTAACAGACTAACACAGTATCATAGCAAAACAGCTAGATCCTTCTGAAGCAACATTCATAAATCTTAGAGTAACATTGTACCAGCTCTGTGGCCTTCAAATAAACATTACTTTTAACTCAGTACTTTAGAAATTACCCCAAATTCCTTCTTCCTCCCTCACAGGTACCTTCAATGTTTACCTTTACCCTCTGGACAGAACTCAAAGTAGTTAAATCTTCTTAAGCTGATGCAAAGAATTCCAGAGCCCTTCCCAGACCGTGATTGTTTTTGCTATTAAATCCTGTAGCGTTGAGGTTACATCTGCTCTGAGTCACTGGGCAGGAATGTTACAAAGGAGCTGCAGTTATCGAGACTCTAAATTGCAACATAAGACGGAGAAGACGGTAATGCCGTGTCCAACACAGCACTTCTGAAACAAAAACAGACCAAAGTAATAGGGGATCGGCCCTTCTTTTTCATTGCTGTGATCCAGGAAACTGCCTTCAGCATCTCATTCAGCTTTACATTTCAGTACTTTCTAGAATCAGAGACTAATCCTCTCAGGCTTCAGAGGTAAACAGAGATTTGACTTGATTTAGAAATTAAACACATTCACCTAATACACTAGAAGTTATACACTAGAGATGATAGAGTAAGAAAAAAAACACAAAATAACAAATATAAACGTGCAGACAAAGTCAAAAAGAATATAAAAAAGAACAAATAATCCTGTTTGATGTAAGCCAGTACATTTTAGCCAAATTGGAAGGCACCCAGAAGCACATATTCTCAGTGATTAGGTTAGACGAATTTACTTTATTTGCAAGTTTTTTAGAGTCAGATGAAATGCATCAAAGATTTATTTAATATGTAATGTTTAGATTGCTTGCCCTCTTCAAACAGTTCAAAAAAATGAGCTCACTTACAGGAATGCTTCTGCGAGAAGTGAACTCTAAGGAAACACCAACCAAAAGCCCTAAAAGAAGTATTATATACCACAATATAAATATAAATACTGACTCTGTCCACACATTTTAAAGACAAAAACTTGATGAACACTTCCTTTGATTACTTTTGGGGTGTTATTTGATATCTTTTGCATGGCAGTCTTTCTCTACGCTAAACACTCCAGACCAACTAAAAAACTTCAAATGCTGAATTTCAAGTACTTGATAAATGCAATAATTTACTCATAAAATAGCCTACACCACAAATCATTCAAAGGCATATTCAAAAAGTCATTTTTACAGAGAAATGTGCAATGGTTGTTATTGTTCACAAGGAAAGAGATAATCTGTTCATAATGTGGCTCTTAATTCATGCAGGTAAAATGTGACCCAGCGGGTGTACTCTGAAGCTAAGAAGTGGAAAAAAAAGTCAGCATTTTAAACTCAGATTAATTAAGCAATTAATTAAAGGTTTACAAGTGGATTTTCTATCATTTGAAGCATTTAAAGGAAGACTACATGGCTAATCAAATCAAGATTACTAACCTCAGAGCAACAATTAGGAGACCTGTTATGCAGGATGTCTATAGGTTATATATCATCACAATGATTTTGCAAGAATAAACATATTGAATATAAAATGCTCAAAGAGTATACAATGAAAGCCACATAAGCACAGAAGGAAAAGAAAAAAGCTTTTTCTCATACCTACTGAATGCAGCAAACACTGAAAATGGACAAATGCCACAGACATCAATGGGGCCAGCTAAAGACCTGTCTGGTCATATGCATCTTGTTCCTACCTGCTATTCCTGAAAGTGTTTGGGCAGAAGTGAAGCAAATATGGCAAGGATCATGAATTACTCTCATCATTTTTGACAAAACTATGTGTAAAGAATAAGATCCTGTTCCTCACTTCTACACTAGACCAAAAACCTGTTTACATCCTTCCATAAGCAAGGCATTGTATGAAGCATGAAATACATCTTATATCTCCTGTGGATGTGTAAAGGAAGCATTGAGCAATAATAAGCAATGGTCTTTGTTCTCATTACTGGTACTTTCAGCTGAGTGCCTCCTAGGGGCTTTTTATCACACAGACATTTCAGAACTTTTAAAATTAGTAAACACAAGTTAATGTGTTCCTAATACCCTTTTATCATTAAGATGCAAAAGAAGTTGCAAGCACAAAAAAAAGCTTTAGTAGGACACTGAACCATCAAGAATTTTTCTCTGGTAAGCTGCAATGCAGGTATCAAGCACCACTTATAAAATGTGAAGCTCTATATTTTCACTTGTGTATGGTTCTTGTCCAGGAAAGTTTTAAATCATATTTTGTTTCTGTGTAGAAATATGGAAGGGTCAAAGATTGTATAACCACAAAATGGTAACTCTGTGCTTGCCAAAATGTATTTTGAATCCATCTGTTATGAATTAATTTGTTTACACTCTTCTCTGCATTGTTTTAATTTATGGAATGCTAAGGATAAATAGAAAACAAGTAATCGACTCTATTTTTTTAGGACTGTCAGAAATAGCATTTTTGAAAATATTCTTTCAGCACATGGGAACATTAATTAGTCTTTCACATATTCTAATGAGTAACTATAATAAAAGACCTTATCTTTAAAGGAAAATATTTCTTGGTTTCATAACTTAGTCACCAAGTCTATTTCCAAGAACGAAACCTGACGGAACACAGCTGTGTTATATAACCAACCTCAGATTTATGCTTTCTTCTCTGTTATGTCCATAGTTTCAAAGGGAGCTTCCTTTCCAAAATGATGTGTAGATTTTTTTACAGACTGACTTAAAGATGACCGGGTATGTTTACAGGAAAGTCTTGTTAAGCAGTTATCATAATTGACAATGTGCCAGGTACCAGAATAATACTATATCTTCACGTTGTAAGCGTATTCCACAAACAATTGCCTAAGAAGTTCACACACACATGCTAGGGGTGTTTGCCTAGCTAACTGACACATTAAAAAGCTTCCAACTTTGCAGGGGAGACTGCTGATGAAAGTGAGTAGCTCTGCCAGCTTGAGTGGAGATAGGTTAGGTTGTTCAAGTTTGCCTGTATTTGCTAAGAGGTAGTCTACACATTCAAGAGAGTAAATTCATCAAAAATTGACATGGGATTTGGCTAGCAACTTGTATTGCTGTAAAAAATTCTCTCCACAAAGTATCTGAAAGTTAAATATAGGTAATAATTTAGAGTTGCACATGAGAAAACTGAGTATGTTGGACCTGCTTTGGTATTAATAGGTTTTCAAAGCTCTCTCTCTCTCTCTCTCTCTCTCTCTCTCTCTCTCTCTCTCAACCATTTGCCTTTTCAGGATTTATTTGGAATTATCTATACCAACTTAACAGGAGTACAATTTAATTAAATGACTACACCGCAGGTAAGATCCTGGATTGTCTGCTTTGCACATGAGGCTTGCATCAAAGTACTGAAATAGCTACTGAACAAGCTCAAGCTCAAGTCAAGTGAAACAGTCTTGATGGCACAAATTCCAAGAGTTAATGAGATGGTGATGATAGACCTCCTTGAGGCAATTCTGGTTATTCTGGTTATTCACAGGAAAGCACAGGAACACCTGTTTTACTGAGGGTAAGGAAAATCCACACACGCTAGCAGTACTGTTGTTGACTGCTGCAACCCTGCTTACTCTGCAGTCTACCCAAAACTCTCTTAATTTTCTCAGGGTAAAGGTAATTCCCTGATGACGCCAAATGGCTAGCAGAGAGACTTCCTATTTATTCTGGAAGGACAGAATAAAGGAGTTTCATCTCTTTAACATATTCTAAGATGTTCTAAGATGTATTACTCTAAGATATAAAAGGGTAACACTAAAATTTAGGCTTTAAATAAATCACTTGTGTTTTGCATGGTATTCTAAGACCAGATATACCATTAAAGCATATGATAGAGAAATCAGTAAGAAGCATTAATTAAAATGGGTGAAAAGATCAGCAAATTCAACATTCTTAGACTGCTTTATCACATTCCAAATTTCATATTTGGTAACATCAAATTTCTACTGTCATCCTTTTGTCATCAGCAAAAACAGAATTACCAAAGTATCTCATTAGAAATGTGACAGAAAGATCTAGATGATAAAATTATTAAAAACACTTCAAAG
This sequence comes from Nothoprocta pentlandii, assembly GCA_013398315.1. Lineage (NCBI taxonomy): Eukaryota > Metazoa > Chordata > Aves > Tinamiformes > Tinamidae > Nothoprocta > Nothoprocta pentlandii. Next base: position 1,017,269 of record VZSG01000031.1, read on the forward strand.
TTGCTCTAATTTAAATCCTTGTTTGGTCAGAGGACATATCAGGTCATGATACTTCGACTCAAATATACGACCTAGTTAAGAAAAACAAACATCTACTTTGAAACCAGAAGTTGTATTGTCATGCTTGCCTCCAGCTGGTTATACCCAAAATCTGTCTTCTTGTCCAAGAAATGTAACTGACTAATTTTGCAAATACCCTATGTTTGGAGTTCTTTAACAATTGTGGCAAGTAAGCATGAATAAGAACTGAGAATGTTAAATCAGGCAATATGCATAATTTCATCTGATGCTTATTTTTAAAAAGTGAATTTTAGTGAACTGTTTGCATAGTACTATTAGACTTCATGTTACATCAGTATAATTACAATGAACTCAGTACAACATCCTTTATTGCCAGAGGATGAAATATAGTATCACATCATAAAATTAATTAACTGTGTTACTACGGAACTTGTCACAAGGACTTTTGCTACAGCAAGTCAGCACGTACAGGAATGTGACAATAAGATCATGTAATTTTTAGGAAAGTTCAGTTTTTCTGGATGCTGGCAATCAGAGTCTACAGTGCATATAAAATGATCTACAATTTCAGCAGATTGCTTCAATTTTAGAAGTATGAACACATATGGAAAAATAATGAGGTGGTTTTGAAGACTTCACTGTAGCTTTTACGTGCTAACTATTCTAATGCTTACATTTTGAACAAAATTGAAGCCATAAGGTGAAGAGAAAGCAGTGTTACAAATGTGCAGAAATGATTGCTATCACGTACTTTTTCATTTTCCAGTCACAGGAGAAAGAAGTACAAAGGACCTACAACCTCTTCCTCTTAGAGTGGAATCTCAAATGGTGGCACAGTATCTTTTCTTCTCTAGATTCACAACTAAGGAAAAAAAAACCTATTTATGAAATGGAGAGAAAATAAAAAGGGAATTAAAGGCTGATGCTACTCACTTTTCTGAGGACTCTGCAAACATGCTTGTTTAACTCAAATTTGTCATTTCAGAGGAACCAAAGTATTTTCTTTCTTCTTGGAAACAAAAGGACTAAACTGAAGATGATACTGGACTGAAATGAAAAGTAAATAAGCAGATGAGAGTAGATAGCTAAGAGTACAGTGTATCAAATATAATGCTGAACTAAGCAACAAACAAGAATCATTTAAGTACCAGGTTTTCTAGGTCTTTTGTGAAAATGGATATGATATTAAAAATGAAGTAGTATTTGTGACCTCACTAACCTTTTTGCTACAGAGGTCTCCTTTAAAATGGTTTTCAAAATAACCTCTAATGAAGCCTAACTTAAAGGGCACAGTGAGAATATTAGGGCCTAGGGAGACACAGAGCTTTAGTGGAGTTCCCAAAGTTTTGATTTTGAGAAACGAGCATACTTAATAAACTCAAACTGCCTACACCTTACAGTTGATGGGGATTTCATTTCCTGATAAAATTATTTTGAATTCTTCATGGAGATTATTTCACTTCCTCCATCCACCTCATTATTTACCACTTGAGAGTTTGATACGACCCACTACTTTTTTATTAGAATGTGCTTATTGCTTGATTTAGGGTTGTTAAATGCCTGTGCTTCAGCATTACACGTGTAATTTATTATTAGATGAAACATGGCTAGGCAGACATTTATCTTGCTGAACAAATCAACTCAAAGCTCCTTGCTATGGCCTTGAGAAGAAGATATCTTTTCAATCTAATGCTACAATAAGGAATAAATACTACCCTTAAAATCATAGCCTATCAGGCACTGCATGGCCTTATTTTGGTAAACTAAACATTTTTGGACAGATTCATTTTTTTCAGGAAAAAAAATGCTTATATGGGATCAAATCATAAAAAAAAGGGAACAATGGCTATTTGAACTGAATGTCCTGTATAACAGTGGCTTTATTTCAGGACCTTTAAAGTATCCCTCCCATGAACTCCTCCTTTGGCCTTTTCATTCTCAGTTAAACTTTTATCCTTTATTTCTTCTTTTTTACAGTTCTCATGTTCCTGTACTTTGTTTGTTTCCTTCCCCTTGCTTTTATTATTCCCTGGAATAATAAAATAAGATTAACTTCTGATTAGCAGATGTACAAAGAAAAGAATATGACATGCCTCTGACATAGCTTTCAGTCTAATTAAATTTGGCTCCCTCCAAGGTTTCAGTTTAGTTTCTGTAAGCGTGCATTCATCAGCAGGTCTGCTGAGGCAGCACTTATAACAGAGCTATTTGTAGTAGGAATTATCCAATAAAACACTGACAAACACCAAAGCTTGTTTGATTGCTATGGATAATATAGAGGCTCCTTAGTGTCAATCTAGAACTTCCCTTCCAAATGTGTTTATTTTTTTAACTAACAAGGCATTCTCTAACCCATATTTAGTTTGGCTCACAGAGTCATTCCGAAATCCTGGCCTATGTAATAACAGTTCAGAAGCATCTTCAGGAAAACAATGCTTCTTGCAGTGAACTCTAAAGTTCTTTCACGCTTATGGTACCCTTGTGGAGTTCCCTACCTCACAATGAAAATGGAAACAGCTTTGAGGAGCTATTAGTGCTTCTTTCTTTCTTTTTTTTTTTTTAAGCATTAATTTATCCTTTTGTTCTTCTTTTTCTTTCTTTTTTTTTTTTTCCAAGACAGTTCCAGAATGGATAGAAAAATGAAAAGAAGAAAAAAAGAAGTCACACTGAAAATAACAAGAATCAGAATAAGGATATTTCAAACTGCAAGGAGAGAGTTACATATGGCACCTTGTTGTAAGGATGAGAAAACACACAATTATGATACATAAGAGAACACAGTTAAGGAATGTTTCCTAATTCATTATACTGGAATCTATTTAACTTACAGCTTTTCCTTAACAGTGTTCTGATCCACAATTTTTTTGCATAAGAAAACCTTTTTTTTTTTTTTTGTATGCAATTGTATTAAGGCATTAATTTTCTTGAATTCTGCCTCCACCTGCTGGGCAGTGGGCAATATGGCACTATGATAATACAAAGCAACTTGCCAACATTATAAATACCCTGCTGCATAGGGCAGGTCTCTGAGGGGAAGAGAAAAGGATATTAGTTAAAAGTAAAGGTTTTTTTGTTGTTTTTGTTTGTTTGTTTTTGAAATAGGCTAATGAACTATTAGCTCTAGAATCATACTGATTCACTACTTATAGATCTCGCAGATTCTTTTCAAAACAGTTTCAGCTACGGTAATATATGGAACTCATGTAGCCCATGGTAGAAAGAGGAGAAAAATATCACTCTGACAGGCAGTCTCTAACTTAGTCCTTTCACATGGGGAACAGCACCCAGAGCGACTCCCTCGTTGTTGGGGCATCTGCTGGAGAAAACAAAGACACTTTTAGTGAAACCTTCATATTTCACAGGTTTTCTGAATATTCTGCCCCTTCCTCTTCTAAAATAGAGATGGGTGCATGTATTGTTGAAAACAACTTTTTTTTTTTTCTCTCTTGAACAAAAGAAATGGGCATCAACAACAGTGCAGGAGATTTGGACTATATTTTTGTGTAGAAGTACCCAACGCAATATGAACAATATTGTATAATATTTATACATATATGTATAATATACTTATGTGTATAATATTTACATATTATACATATATGTATACAAATACGTAAATATTTAATGCCTACACCTTAGCAGCTCAGTGTATTTTAAATCTTTAAAATATTCACTCCTTTTTCCCGTTCCTACAGTGGGACCTCCTAATGAGTGAAATAGAAGCTACAGGAGCTTTATGGGGAAAGACCCTGGCAATGGTGAGTGTGCTGTGCCAGCCGGGCCATCTGAGGTCTAACAGCAAGACGAGCTGCACATTTATGAGCCTGAACAGGGTGACCGGGCTGTAAATCACAGCCTGACTGCCACCCACAAAGAAGAAACAGCTATGCTTTAAAATGGCTACACTTTTTCAAAAGCAAATACGTAAATACATAAAAATCTCAGGTGCCGAAAGGGCGCGGGCCTGCACTCACTCTCCACTCCGGTATTTTTGGCTGCGACCAGTAGTTAAAATAACGGCAACCGGATACGGCTTTAAATAAAGACGGGCTCCGATCCCCATCCGGCGCCCGTGGCTCTGACCTCATGCTTTTACCAGCGTTGCTCTGAGGTGTAAGGTCGTTTTTAGGGTTTATCGGGTAGGGCCGCTTCCACGTTTATTTAGGAGCACGACGAGCGCGGCGCCCTGGACGCGCGGGCCTCCACGGGTAGCGTGGTTGCTGTTCCCCGACGGGGGGGTGACTAGAAAACTACAAGTCCCAGCATGCACTTCTCCCAGGCAGACTAGGAGCCCAACCGCCTCCTCGCGCGTTGCAAGCTGGGACATGTATTTCCGGCCGCCTTCTGACCCTCTGCGGCGGCGCGTAGGCTTCCCGCCCCCGCCTCGCGGAGAAGCGCGGCAAGCGCCGCCGCTCCGCGTCACGTGGCGCAGCGCGTTGTGCGCCTGCGCGGTAGGGCACGGCGGGCAGCGGTTACTAGGTAACGGTGCGTGTCCCCCCCACCTCCCCCTCCTCCCGCGGAGCGGCCCCAAGATGGCGGCGGCGATGGCGGCCGTTGCGGCGCGGGGCTGAGCGCCGCCTAGGCCGCCGCTCTGAGGTGAGGCTCGAGGGGAGGACAGGGAGGCGGGCGGGCTCGGTGACCTCCGCGGCCGGCGGAGCGGGGCGAGCCGAGGGGCCTGCGCGCCCCTGCCCAGGGAGAGGCCCGGTGGCGGCGGCGGGAAGGGGCTCCAGTGCGGCGGCCCTGTGGCGGGGCGGCCCTTCCTCCGGTGCCTTGCAGCGCGGATCCAGAAACCTTCGGGTTTTATTTTGAAATGCCTCGTCCAGTGCTTTGTGGCTGCTCCACGGCTTCGTCTTCCCGCTTAGCCTGTCGTTTTCGAAAGTGTCCGCAGGCGCCGTGTGTGAGCTGGGGTGCTTTTCCTGAGGTCTTCCTCTTGGGGTGAATGCCAAAGGAAAATGAGCGATGGAAACATAGCTCCGCTATCACAGAGCCATTAACAAAAGTGTGTGTGTCTTAGGCTTGTGGGTGTGTTTGCTGTTGGTGTTCCTGAGCAGTTTGTATGTGGCAGCTGTGTGCCCTGATGGATGTAACCATAATCATACGTGTTTTTAGTATAATTGTGGCTACTATCCTTGGTTATAGTTACCTTATTAAATATACTTAAAAGGCTTTTCCCAGTTCCTTATTATTATTTTTTTTTTAAGTTCCTGTTCAGAAGCACCAAGCTCTTAGGTAACCTGTCTAATGAGTAAAGAAGCTGAGATTGCTGATGCACTGGCAGGAGCGAAGCAGTACAATAGGATGATACTAAAGCTGCTGTAAAAGATTTTTCTCTGAAAATAGCTGGTAAAATGAAAAGTAAGAAAAAAATGCATGTCAAGAGGAGTGAAAAACTTGAATCAAATTATTAAAGGCTGTAATATGAGTATCGCTATGCCAGTTGTTGTGTGAGAAGGACTTGCTGCTGTTAGAATAGCTTCCCCAAGATGTGTATGAAGAACTTGTTTTTACCCTAATAACGTTGCAGGAAGCAATCGGGATGCTTATGTGTTTGGGCTGTGTTTGATAGGCTGCATTGGAACATGCCTGGTGACTTTGTTTGAGACTGTTATTGAGAATATTAGCTCTGTGGTGGTGAATTTGCCTTGGAGTTAACTAGAGACTCCTAAAACAATGTTGAAGTTAATTCTTCTTTGCATGCATTTTGTTTAAAACCCGCACAAAAACTATTTGTATAACAGATGTAACGATAAGTATCACTCCCATTTTTTCAGTGGAAACAGAAAAAAAAAATTTCCCGCAGTTTTAGTCCAATTATGTAACATGATGATGGAGGAAACAGCTTACTGAGTCCCACTGCAAACCCAGATGGTCTTTAATCTGGCCAAGATGAAGTCGATGCGCTTAGTGGCGCAGGTCGGGGCGTCACGCCAGTCGAAATGCAGTATCTTGCACATCTGCACCGTGGAGCAGTTCATCTGCTCTCAGAAAATATTTATAGCTGCTTCCTAAAGTAAGCTAAATAGATATCTATCCATTTATTTTGAAAGGTTGTGCAATTTGAGTTGGTAGAAAAGCTTCTGTGTGAATTTTTCACAGGATTCTGTGCATAAAATCAGAATGTGAAAGGAGTTGTATTTGTTTTTATACTCTGAATCAATCACACAGCTCATCCTAGTGAGTATTGCATGAAAGGTGCATTTTTTTTACAGTTACCCCAAGCAAGGCTGCGTGGGTGTTGCTGCCTCCTCGTTTATTCATTTCATTTATTCACCTTCCTTGAACCTGCAGTAGGGCTTATGCAGTTGGACAGAGAGCCAGATGAAGGAGGAGATCCAGTTAAAAACTCGCCTGACCTTTTTATTTTGCTTTTTTGTTGGCTTTGCTAGGTTGTGTGGCACCTCTCATCACGAGGCCTGGCAGAGTTGGTGCTGGGGCAGAGAAGGGGGCAATGAAGAGGCAAGAGCACTAGGACACAGTCTGCCTGCTCCTTTCATCTTGCTGTGGGGCAGTTTTGGTTAGGTGCAGCAGCTGAAGTGCTCCATCTCTGTTGACATAAATTAGATCTGTGCCGAATATAGGCACAGTTACAACAGAATTGGCCTACCTGCTGGCTCCCATTTCCCTAATGTTACAATAATAGGTGGTGCTTGCATTAAAATACTCTTTAGAGTATTTTAATACTTTAGAGTACTTTAATACTCTAATACTTTAGAGTATTTAAAATACTCTTTAGAGTATTTTAATGGTTGAATGGGTTGAATGGGTTAATGGTTGAATGCTGAATGGGTTGTATTGTGTGACTTGAATGAAATCATATTCTTAAATAAGGCAGTTAAGTTTCAAGGATATACTAATTCATTTTGGGCTTTTCTTTTTCTTCTTCCCTGGAATAGATTATAAAAATACTGACTAGATTTAGGCCAAATCTTAAGTATTAGATTGTTTCTTCATCTGCGCTGTTTGAAATGCTGGTGCAAAAATCATTAGTAGGCTAATCGCAATAAAGTGTTCAGAAATAAATGGTTAGACATGTCTGCTTTATTTTTACTAAAAAGTAGGTTGATGTCTTAACACCACAGCTAAAGCTATTCGGAAAAGTAATTCTCTTAAGACTATATTGTGTATTTTTTGTACCACAGCTTTATAGCTGTTAAAAGGAACGAGTTTGTAGCTTTGTACAGTGGACCTGTGCCAGCAGCAGTTAGGGTGCTTAGCTTTTCATGCAATCTAATTGTATATGCAGCTATGTATCTATATATATGTAAATATATTTAGTTATGTATATTATTGAATGAGCTAAGCTATTTGTACTACTTGAAAGGAATACTTATTACTTATTTTTCATCCCTCAAAACATTCTTAATGATACTTATGCCAAACTAGAAATAAAAGTGAACATTTTTTTTAAAAAAAATTTTATAGTATGCATTATTTTTACAGTGTGTGATGTTTGTGGAGTACAGAGTAGCAAAGTTAAAGAAAGGCTAAACACTTTTTTTTTTCCAGAAACTATAGTGTGTGGCATGTTATTCTTGCGTAATATTTTAACTTTTAGTGAAGTAAGTAAAAATACTTACTGAGGTCTCTTCCTGTATTGTATCTGTAAATATGCCCCATTGTCATCATCTTAATACTGAAATAAATGTGACTTTTTTGGCATATGGTGTGTAGCTTTGGATCTGTAGTATCACAGAGAAAATGCCATGGGCCTGCAGTGACTTAAAAAGAAAAAAAATCTGTATTCTTACTGTTAGATTTGGGGCTTAATTTCTTTCCCAAAATAGACTTGTAGTTTTATTTCATAAGGAGTGTGTCATTCTTATCTCAGATTAGAACTCATGTACGTAAACTGATTTTCATGTACTCTATATTTTTTAACCGGTTTCTTTCAGATTCCCTTTACTGACAACTTGTCATGGCTACAGGAGGTGGCCCCTTTGAGGAAGGCATGAATGATCAGGACTTGCCTAGCTGGAGCAATGAGAGCCTTGATGACCGCCTGAACAACACGGTACAACTCTTAACTTTCAGTTGTCATGTTATGCTGTAGTCTACTGTGTGTGCTGTGTACTGAACTGACAGGTGGTTTGTGTTAGTGGTAGGCAGCAGTGTGAAAATCAGGCTATTGTCAGTACAGCTTTGCATGGTAGTGTCCAAAAAGACAAAATAATTAGAGGTGAACAAGCAATGTGTATAACTTAGAGGTTATTAAGAGGTTATCTGCAGGTGGAGATAACCAACCCTTATGGAGAAGGGTTTTGGGATGAATTAAAGTAGATGTAGAGGCACTGCAGGTGTCAAGGTGTCATAGAACTGAAAACAAATTTATTTAAAATCAACTTTGTATTTTAAAAGTTCTAAACTACTTAGTCTTCTGCAAGGCAGAAGAATACAATTTTAGCTTAATTAGAAATTAATGAAATAGTTCATAAGATAAAATGAGTGAAATGTTTCCTGACTAGCTATTTTTAATGGGTACAGTGGAAAATGGTATACTGTAATATGATGTTTGCTCTAGATAACTTTGGTCATTGTTTTAGCTCATGTTTTGATATGTCTTTACTTAGAAAATAGAAATGAATTCCTTTTCACTGAATTGAATATCTAAGGTTTATTTTGTTTGTTTGTTTTTAAATCTGTATGTGGTTAACAAATGTGAATTTTTCTTCCCTCTCCTTGTGCATAAGGACTGGGGAAGTCAACAGAAGAAAGCAAACAGGCCTTCAGAAAAAAATAAGAAGAAACTTAGTTGTGAAGCGGAAACAAGGCTTACTAATGATATATCTCCAGAGTCCTCGCTTGGAATGGGTCGACGAAAGACCAGGACTCCGCATAGTTTTCCTCACACTAGATATATGACCCAGATGTCTGTTCCAGAGCAGGCTGAACTAGAAAGGCTGAAACAAAGAATAAACTTCAGTGATCTTGATCAGGTTTGTGTGAATACTAGGTCAGTGTCATAAATGCCGATCTTTTAATAATTATACAACCCACTAAAGAAAGCTTAAGCTGTTAAGATAAAAAGCCTAGAAGCATGGTGGGAACCAGATCATTCTTTTGGTTCTTAACATGAGAAAAAATGTGTAAAGTGCAGAACCCCGAGTTCTTGCACTTTCCCTGGAGATAAAACTTGTTCAGTCTTACCTTGTCCATATCAATGGAAAGTGCGAGGAACTAATTCTGGTAACAAGCAGTGAGCTTGTGCTAACCAGTTCAGAATGGCAGTTAATCACTGCCAAACTTTTATGGCCCAAAACAGTTTTAACAGAAAGGTATTTCAAATATGACCCATTGCTTTGGCATACAGTGTAAAAACTGAACTTTTACTGATACTCATAAACATCCTTCAGGAATGTGTATTATGGCAAAAGTATGGCTACTCACAACGTTTAAAAAAAAGAAACAAGTGAAGTGAGAGATGTATGTCAAAGGTGACCAGTGCTAAGTTTAGCCAGCATTTGGCTAGTCAGTCAATAGTCAAATAACTTTGTGATCAGTCCAAGAGTAGAGCAGAACAGGTAATTCTAGTAGGGGAGCTGATCAGAGTTGAGAATATATTGAGTGAAAAAAAAATTATAACAGTTTTTTTTTTCTTGGTTTGTTTATAGAGAAGCATTGGAAGTGATTCTCAAGGCAGGGCAACGGCTGCTAACAACAAACGTCAACTTAATGAAAACAGAAAGCCATTTAACTTCCTGTCGCTGCAAATAAACACGAACAACAGCAAAGATCCCTCCTCAGGTTCCCAAAAGAAGGAGTCTGGGGGATCGCTGCAATGTAAAGAGTTATTTGGAGCCGCTCTAAGCAAGGATTTCTTGCAAAATTGTCAGGTCTCTAATCAAGAAGATGGAAGAGGGGAGCCAGCCATGGATAGCAGTCAGGTATTTATGTAGCCTGTTAGTCTATGGATTGAGGCCTTGACTGTTGCTTGTCAATGCATCTTTCTATATTTTCAGGAAACGTGACTGTTGTAATTCTTGTTTGCAAATACATATCTTCCCACTGTTCTAAAAAGGCATCTTTTACTTGAGGAAAACACAAAAATGGAGTTAGGAATGTGTTGTTCTTGGTCTAATAATATTGGATGTCTATCTCCTGGTAAAAGAATGAAGTACTTTGGTCATACTTCAACTAGAAGGTGATTCTATTATATGGTTCCAGAAAATATTTTTCTATTTAAGTATTTTGTATGTTGACAATATGAACTCCATTCTATTTTAGCATATATGGACAAGACCCACACACACACACACACACTTCAGCCTAGCAGCTTTATGCATGCACAAATCTAGCCTTATAAAACTTGTTTTTGAATGGCTCGCTGAAGTAAGACTGTAGGATTGAAGGTACTAGCATGTCATCCTTTCATGAATCGTTTGCTGTTGCTCTCGCCATATTTTGTGCCTAAGTTAATGCTGGAGCTGAATGCATTCAGTAATTTCGGTGTCTTTACAGATTGTGAGCAGACTAGTTCAGATTCGCGACTATATTGCTAAGGCCAGCTCCATGCGGGATGATCTTGTAGAGAAAAATGAAAGATCGGCCAATGTTGAGCGTTTATCACATCTTATAGATCACCTTAAAGAGCAGGAGAAATCCTATCTGAAATTTTTGCAAAAGATGCTTGTAAGTTTGGGAATATAATACATTTGTTTCTTACTATGAATTTTCCTTTTTTTTTTTTTTTTTTTTTTTTTTTTTTTTTTTTTTTTTTTTTTTTTTTTTTTTTTTAAAGGAGTTGACTATTGATGTGTTGGTGGTGTTACTGGGGATGTTGGTTGTTCAGATATAGCACCTTCCATGGTTCATTTTTGCTGCCCCATTTACATAGCTTTTGGTTTATGCCCCTGAAATATTTCAGGCTAGAGAAAATGAGCAGGAGGATGTGCGGACTGTAGTTTCAGCTGTGGGATCTGATTCTGTAGCTGAGAGCACGTTGCCAAACGTTGATGTGTGGTCTGAGGTTTCAGATACGGTAAGCTGCCTTTTGGTAATTAAGGTGCTGAAACAAAGACTGGTTGGTTTCTTATTCCCTCCTTGATTGATGTAACACTGATGTAATCTGCAGTTCAGTTCATAAATAGCAAATTTCTGTGTCTTCTATCCTACTATGCTAAGTGCAGGCACTTTTTTAAAGTAAAGGAGAAAAAGCTCCTGTAGCAACAAAATTTCTTGATTTTTTTTTTTAATTTCTTTTTCATTTTTCTTCTAAACAAAATGGAGGATTACACATGTATTTTCCCAGGGGAATGCACTGGGTTGATGTAGGAAGGAATAGTTTTCTATATACTTTTCTGATTTATTGGCTTGTGTCTGTTAGTGGGAAAACTTGCTGGTACTGCATAAGGAGAGGATTAGAAATGAGTTGCTGGTGGGCCAGTGATCAAGCATTGATCTAGTGATTTGGTAGATGCATTGCTGGTGGATTATTGGTCAAGTATTGATCTAATGTTATGTTGAGAGGGGTGACCTAACACAAAAGTTGCTGTTCTGCTTTGAAGAATGGGTGCTATTCAGAAGATAAGTTCTGAATCTGATTAGATGCACAGACTTGTTTCCTCTCTGTGCGGAACTTTACACTAATGTTGTAAACAATTAGTGTAGAATATGTAGCAGCATAGCTTGTTCTTCAGAACTTGCAATACTACTTTTGCCCTGAGGAAGAATACTAGTGAGCCAGTACTCTTGTTCTCCGTTAGTGCTGTGAGTGTTTTACAGATCATAAGTACTTTGGTGCTTGGAAGTGAAATAGTATTTAAAATCATAAATCAAAGTCATCATAAATATATTTCCTTTTCTAAATAATTGTTCTTCCTGTAAAGAAACAAAACTGTAGACATGGAAGATGTAATTTTTTCAAATTTTTATAAAGACTGTTATGGAGTTGAAGGTTCATCCTTGTGAACTTAAACTTGCTTTTTTTTATTTAATTTCTTCAAAATGTTTTTTTCATCTCTCTTTTTAGGATGCTTTAATGTATTAAATTTAATGTATTAAATACAGAATCACAGAATGGTTAAGGTTGGAAGGGACCTCTGGAGATAATCTAGTCCAACCTTCCTGCTTCCTGAATGTAAACTACTCTTAATAAGTTGATGGCTATTTGAGCCTCATTGTTACAAAAATTCTAAGAATAAATGCCAAAAATAAGCTTTACTCATGTAGGTTTTATTTGATAAAACTAGTACTTTACAGTGTATGATGAGATATTGGTGGTTAGGTTGGTACCTTGAAAATGCACACTGAATTGGGGCACACATTCAAAGCTCACATACTAAGCTATTGAATAAAGGCAGTAGCTTTTAGTTTGAACATGCAGCCTCTCATTGAGGACAAACTAGGAAATTCAGCATCACAAGAACATTAATCTTAGAGCAAGCCCTAAGAAGGAAAGTGACAGAGCTGCTGTGAATGACAGGGAAATCTGGCCTAGTAGGACAAATGGCCAAGAGTACGAGTTGCCTTCAAAGATGCACTTCAAAATATTATTTTGGCCTCAAAACTAGGTTTTATGCATTCTGATTTCCTTTTTTTGCTTTTCTGGAATAACCTACTTAACATTCATTTTAACAAATATGTCTTTCCTTCGGACCTGCTTATCTGTGTCCAGCTCTTTCTATTGAATGAATCTTCTCTAATTAGTTGTTTTGAAGTATGCAGATAACTTCTACATGAGGTGCAGTTGATGATTGAGAAGAGTAGGTTTATAATTGACAGAGAAAGTTTTACATCTGATTCTGTGCAGCAATTTGACTTGATGTAATGGCAGATGACCTTTCTGTTTTTTGCTATGCTTTTTTTGGGAAAAAAAAAAAGTCTTTTAAATTTGTTTTTCAGACCCTTAGCAGGTTCACACCAGTAGTTTGTTAAAGCAAATTTATGCCGCTATGGTATGGAGAAAATAAATTAGTAAACTGATGGATTGCTTTGACTTGTTCTGCATTTTTGTATATAGAACTGATTGAAGAAAAAAAAATCCCTGTTTAGAAGTGAGGAGACTATGAGGTTGGCGAATATAAAACTTGTTATCTGTCTCTAGCTTTTCCATGGCCTTCTTTTTTATTCTGACAAAAAACGTCAGTGATTTTTTTTGTAAAATAAGATCAAATGTTTAAATCTTTTGTTGAGCTTATTAGCCTCAAGTAGAAGTAGCCTTGAAAAATTTAGTGTTTGATGAATTTAAGTAAATCTGATACTTGAGATAAAGATTTGATTTTTAACTAGGTGAGAGACTCAGGGATGCATCCCTCTGTCTTTCCTCCCCTCATTACTTCCTGTGATAATTTCATTGTGTGTAGTATTTTGTATCTGCTCTGCTTTCTATATGCAAAATGAAAAATTTAACCAGAATATGTAGTGCCAGTTACAGTGCATATTTTAAAGCCTTGTCTCTGAGAAGTTTAAAATTCTGCTGGAAAGCTGAGAGTTCCCTAATATCCAGCTAGATGATAAGGTGTCTGCTGGTTTTCTGGTGTTCGATGTGGAATGTGATTTGCCTTGAAAAAATTTTGTACCTGATGAGCTCAACACCTTATGGAGGAGTGATGATATTTTTTTAAAGTTAGTGCTCTATCTGTTAGGAATTTGTTAATTATTTACAAACGTAAGGCTTTTTTCCAGTTTTTTTTTTTCTGCAGAATATTGTAAATCAAACTGGATCAGGATCCTGAATATTTCTGTGAAATATCTGTAATTCGTTTGCTGCCCATACCTGAATAATTTTTTGAGGCAACTCTACAGCCATTAATTGTGAAGGGAAATGATGTGGAAGAGAGCTCCTGTTCTGATATATTTTAACCATACAATGTATTTTAATTCCTTCAGATTTATTCTTGTATGCTTGCCAATATCGTGTAGTGAGATTCTGTGGTTGATTTTGTTTTGAGTCGGATTTGTTAGTCTAAGGAGTTAGTTCTAGCATACATGGCAAAAATATACATTTGCATCTGCACACTAGGTGAGGTAGGTGAGACAAGAATAGCTGCCCAAAAGTTTGTTGAAAAGCTAGAGATTTGATTTTGGTTAGTAAATCAGTCTAGAGCTTGTCTAATACGTAGCGCCATGGTGCCATGTATTATGTTGTTTAGCTATAGCGCTGTTATAGCTTACTGTGCCCTTCTGTGAATATGCAACTGGGGGGACAGAGGGATGCATGAGGGATCTTTTTTATAAGTTAGGGTAGCTGACTGGAATTCTACCTAATTCCCAGGTGTGGTAAGCATGGCTTAGTGGTAACAGGCCAGAACAGAACATATCAGACCATGTAACAGACCATATTTTCACCATTTCACACTTAGAGCCTATGCTTTTTTTAAATCCTGCTTTTTTTGACACATCTATCACTAGTACTTATTAAATAAAATGCAATGATTATGATGATTATCTTGCATCTCTTTCAGGCCAGAGATCCTCAGCAGGAAGCAAAAGAGGAGTTGGAGAACTTGAAGAAGCAACATGATCTATTAAAAAGGATGCTACAACAGCAGGAGCAATTGAAGGCTCTTCAAGGAAGACAGGCAGCTCTTCTTGCTCTCCAGCACAAAGCAGAACAAGCAATTGCTGTCATGGATGATTCTGGTAGGTAGTATGACAATATATTTTGTTGGCTTGGAGTGCTGAGTAAATGATTAAAGTTGGAATTGTCCATTAAAAAAAGTCATTGCACTTCTTTTACTTACAAGACTTTTATTTATGTAAATAATTGACAACATAACATACAAATTGACAACATAACATGGCAAAATGACTTGCAGTGGATTAAAACCGGACTGTTTATGCTACGTTGCAAAGTTTAAAAAAAAAAAAAAAAAAAACCCTCGGGTTCCTTTCTCCAGTGAATTTCGGCTTCTCCCTTTTCCCACCATGTTTCAACTCAAAAATGGGAAAGAATATGGAACTAGTTAACAGTATGGTTACCTTTTGTTAACTAGTTCCATACAACACAGAATTGAGTGGGAAAAAAGCAGAGGAGTTGGCAGAGAACGTGTAGAAGACTTTAATGGATGCAAAGGAAGCAGGTGCCTTTCAGCAGTGCGCTTCTGTGCTGCCTTTTCAGCTGACTTCCAGTAACTGCTTTTCTCTTATGTTCTTTGTAGTAGTAAACCTGTGATGAAATCTTCTTTATCCTTGTTTCTCAAATATATAAAATACGTCCCTTTCTTGATAAAGTGTGTAGAAAATGTCCTCATTTATTGTAAACTAGGACTTAATTTTAATTTTCTTTAATGTTCTTTTATCAAATTTCATGGATGTTGCTCTTGGTAGGAGGGTAGGAAATGTACAAAAATAAATTCAGCAAAATTGAAAAAATGCAGAGCAGAATATTTCAGAAGCTTTCTTATTTTAACGTCTTTTTTTTTAAAAGTAAAATTACTCTCACTGTTCATAGCTTGTCTCTAGTGAGGAAGAGTGTATCAATTTGAGGGCAATTTAGTCTAGTAGTCTCAAGTTGGTGGGAAGGACACAACATTACAAAATAATTGCTGTTGTGTTACATGTTGTAATTTATATTTTTAAACCAGATACTTTCACCTAATAACCTTGATGTCCTTGCCATAAACAAGTATTTCCATCATTTTTTCTCCTTTTTTCAATCCCCAGTTGTAACAGAGACTACTGGCAGTGTTTCTGGAGTGAGTCTTACATCAGAACTGAATGAAGAATTAAATGACTTAATACAGCGCTTTCACAACCAGCTTCATGATTCTCAGGTCAGTCGTTGTACTGCACAAGTTTCTTCCACAACCTTTCACCAGTGTTCTGTTCTTTCTCTTGTTTTTATTCTCTTGAACAGTTCAGTTAAATGTTGGTATCTTCATTTAAGTGAATTTGCTATTTACTGTTGGAATAATTAGGGCTCTTTAAAACTTAGCTTAGCATGTTTGTGTTCCTAGAGATTATTGTTATAATTGGGATACCCTCAGAATACTTTCACTTTATAAAAGTTCTTTGTTCTTCTGAGCCTAGCAGATCCAGAAGAGGATTTCTTTTTCTTTACATTTCCTTCGGCTTTCAGGAGAAGGTAACTAAGAAAATTTTTACGGTACTCTGAATAAAAATGAAATTTTCTTTTCTGTTTAGACACAGTCTGTGCCAGATAATAGAAGGCAAGCAGAAAGTCTTTCACTTACCAGAGAGATCTCACAAAGTAGAAATTCTTCAACGTCAGAGCATCTGTCAGATGAGAAGGTGCAGCTTTTTAACAAAATGCGGATGTTGCAGGGTAAAAGACAAGAACTGGACAAATTGTTAGGAGAACTTCATACACTTCGTGACCAGCATCTAAATAACTCCTCCTGTAAGTAAATGTAGGTGGAATTGTATATTGCTAAGAATATAATTTGCAACCAGTTAATGATTTATTGGTAGCTACGTAGCAGGTGGAAAAAGCTGTGCTAAGGCAATATTTAACTGTTGTATTCAATGCAGTATAAATTTTCTCTATAATGGATAAATTTTATATATATATATGTATTATACTTTCCTCTTCTATAGATACAAGTAACAAGTGTTTTCTCTAATAGCACTTGAATTGATAACGTTAGTCAAGTTGATTGTGAGCTTATGAGACTGGAATTTTTGGTTTGCCTTCACAGCTTGTCTATGACAAAGTGTACTTGTGGGATCATACAATAAACTTTTTTGAGAACTTTCTGTATTTTATCCTAATACATTCATATCTGAGTACTCTGAATTTCAGGTGTTAATGGTCTCATGTAGGGTGAGGCCATTTTTTTTTTTTTTATCTTTGTCAGAGGTCTTTTCCCTCTGTTAACCACCTGGATTTGGATTGTAGGCTAGACCTGAAGAATTTAGATGTATGGACTAGATTTTTGGCCTGCTCTTAGATGCCTGACTCAAAACCACTGTGTTGGGACCATTGACTGTTCCTGTTTTCTGTTTCTGGAAATATATCTGTACAGGTGAAACTTTCTCCCCTACTGCTAGAAATTGCCTGGGAGCTGATAGCAGCATTCTTGGGTTAGCATTAAGAAACAAAAAACACTCAAAGCATGCTCTTTGTGATAGGTCTGCTGTTTTACCATCAATCATGTTAGCATACCCTGTGCTTACTACCTCTTGTTAAGACATGCATGTACTGTCCTTCCCTCTCCTGTAGCTGGAAAAAGGAGACTTAAGACTAATCTCGAGCCTGTGTTCTAAAACATGTAGGTGCAAGAGCTTAGCAGTGGAAAAGTCACTAAGATCTCATTTTTCTTATCATGTAGAAATGTTAAATTTGAACAAAAGCAATTCAGCTGTAAATAAACTCTGAAACAGCTCTTCAGGCAGATTCGCAGCATGAAAATTTCAATTAATGAATTTTTATGAGACCCGGTCTTAGAGATATTTTGATTTTGGAAGCTGGCTGTTGTCTGCATTTTGGCATTACCTGCTACATGTCTCAAAACTTGAACAGAAGTGTATTATTGTTTTTTGATGAAAAAAGATATTACTTACTGATTTATATGGCCATATTTTCTGTAACTACATTATAATGAAGTTCATTTCGGTGAGTTTCTTTCTGCCAGCTGCTCTTAATCAGATATATTTCTGGTCTGTAGTTTTTCCTGCATCAGGATCTCCTCAGAGAAGCATTGATCAACGAAGTACAACTTCAGCCGCATCTGCTCCTGCGGGGATAGTGACGGTTGTCAATGGTGAATCCAACAGCCTGGCATCATCGGCTCCCTATCCTCCCGATGGCCTCACTTCCCAGAATGACAGTGAAGAAGAGGAAAATCTAAACCCAACAGAAAAGCTCCAGTAAAGTTCTTTATTTTATCTCTTTTTTTTAAAGCAAGCTCTTTGTCCTAAGGACGCGTTTTGCATTTTAATCTGCTTTATTTAGTATCATGTTCTATTAAATTGGTTCAAATGGTAGAATGGATTCAGAGTTTAAAGCATAACATTTTTGCATGGAAAATAACAATTTTAAAGGATTATAGATGAAATATCCTTTCCTATTTATAGAGATGCAATTAATAGAACAAAGCATATTGCATGTTCTCTTGCCCCTTCAGGAAGCTAAATGAAGTTCGGAAGAGGCTGAACGAGCTGCGCGAGTTAGTTCACTACTATGAGCAGACATCTGATATGATGACAGATGCTGTGAATGAAAACACTAAGGAAGAGGAAGAAACAGAAGAATCTGAAAGTGATTCTGAACATGAGGATCAGCAGCCTGTTACAAATATTAGGTTGTCATATTACTTTTTTAATCTTAAATTACTTTTACATCTTAAATTTTGATAGCTAAGTTGTCACGGGGTTTTCTAAAGCAAAAATGTCATTTCATTGAACCAGTTGTAAATTAATATGATTATTATATTAACATTCTGAAATTTTAAAGTAACTCTTTTATACAGATCATTGTTTCTTGTTCTTGGTAGCTTGCCCAACAAATATAGATTAACTTGAACACATAGAAAATCATTGCAAAGGTCTTTGAAGTCTGTAACTGCTTTATATGTAAACAGTGAACTGTGTATAGAACTTCATTAGAAGGGTTAACAGGTTTAGACTAGAGAACGACAATGAAAGAACTTCAGTTAGGGCAGCTTGCTGAGGTGTATTTTTGTAAGACCAATCTGTGCATTCATGATCTTCACTGCATGGAAATAAGTTATAATTTTGCTGTGACTGTTGTGGAACTTGTCACAGACATGCTATTTGTAAACTGATACTGTTTGTAGAGCTACCAGGGAAATACTCCACAGAAATGAAAAGAATACTGGAGTAATGCATATTGAGAAATTTAGAATGCCGTAACCCATTTTCAAGAGAATTTTTGAAGTTTTTTTTTAAGTATTCTAAAGACATTTCCATAGCAGCCAATGAAATATTTTTTTTAAATAAGTTATTTAAAAATAAAGGAAGAAAAGTTATTGGTGTCAGTTCTTTAAAGGTTAACGTCAGTTATATGTTCTACCCTAGAAACCCTCAAGGAATCAGTAGCTGGAGTGAAATGAATAGCAACTCAAACATACAGTGTGGAGCTAATAACAGAGATGGAAGGCATCTTAATACTGACTGCGAAATAAATAACCGATCTGCTGCTAATATAAGGACTCTCAAAGTGTCTTCAGCTCTAGGTATGGTCTAAAATCTTAATTTCAAATATTAATATGTTTCCTAATAATTGTGATAGCTACGCAGTCTGAGAGAATCTTCTCTGACAAGCAAAATGTTCGAATGTCCAATAGCCTACACATGAATGATAATTCTCTAGAGTCTGGCAATTGCAGATGCAACGTTTAATTCATGTTTAGCCAGTTGTGCTGTGTGACATGGGTAATATTTCTTTTCTTGTGTTTTTTTTTCTTTTTTTTTTCTTTCCTTTAGACTGTCATAATAGGGAGGATGACAAAGATGTTGACCTCCCCCAAGAAGAAGATGAAGAGGTTGAGGAAGATAGAGCTAGTGAGGATTCTGTGTCTAGCCACAGAAGCAGCCTGGGGGATGCTGCTGGAGATGCTGAGTTTGAGCAGAAGATCAGTAGACTTATGGCTGCGAAACAGAAACTTAGACAGCTCCAAAACCTGGCTGCCATGGTGCAGGTATTCTCCAAATAGAAGTCTGGGCACAAAAATATAACATTTATTCTTTATTACATGTATAATTTTTAATGCATATAATAAATTTACATGAGAAAATATAAAATTACCTTTTAATAATTTGAATAGGGAAGGGGAAATAGTTTTATTTGTCTGAAGTCGAGGTTAATATTTTTGAAACTCAAATCTTGATTTCTCAAATAGGTTACTGGCTTAAGGTAAGAATAATTTTAATGCTAAAAGATAACACAGAATTACCTAAACTTTCCCAGTAAATCTAATATTTTTCGAATGTTCTTGATCTGTGTTTTTTAAGCTTATAATAAGTACCTGTGTTGTTTCTGTTGGTGAGGAAGAGTTATGTTTTCCTTAAGTTTCTTGAGGATGAGCTGTGTATTGGCAGTGTTTTCATGATGTCTCACAGTAGTTCTCATGGTGTTTCTAAATAACAGCTTTTCTTGAATTTGACTTCCTCACAGAAAGTATCTCTGTAATTTAGTCTTTGTTATATTTAGTTCATATGGCTCCTGCAGAAATGACAAGTTGTATGCTCTAAATAGCTCTAAATCAATCTCAATTAAAATATTTGCTTTGGTGCTGGGGCCCTGAATAGTTAGTTATATAGTGTATATACTATTAAAAAGTTTTTGGCATTTGAGTCAGACTTGGTAGGTAGGATCACTATGAAAATGTTATCTATACAATAGTGAAGAAAAAAGAAATGATACAAATGCTTTTTTCTCTGTAATTCATGCTGTGCCTTTAATCTTTTGTTCACATATACTAAGTTAATGGCTTTATGTAATAGTATGGTGGGTGTATGTATAGCTTTTTATATACATCTTCACTGATGATCCTTCCCATTCAGTGCATTCTGTAGTAAGAAAGATTATTTTAGAAAACAAAACAAGCAGCCCTACAACTTTAATGCTTTCAGATGAAACAGAGAATTTCAAATACAAAACCAGCAGAACTAAGAAAAATATAGAACCATATCTTAATCTTAATTTGCTTCTAAAAGCAGTCTTGGTTTCTATTCTAGCTGTGTTTGTGGGTTTTTTTCTCTCCCTGTGAATGAGGTAACAAAACAGTCTTGTTGCACACCATATGTTTTCTTCTATTCTTCTTTTCTCTCTTTTTTTTGTCATGTCTCCATTCAGTAAAGATGTTAATTACGGTTTACAGTTTTAAGTGGTTCATGCTCTCAGAATGGGTGAGAACTTAATTTTATACTGGAATTTTCATAGTGTGAACTCTGTAACTTGAAATTATAAATTTAGAAGTCATCATGAGATTAATCTGAAGTTAAGATCTTCAGATTCAGAGAAATCTTCATGAAAAATACTTTAATTTGAGAAACTAAACTGGTGAACTTCAGTGTGCCAATTGGAGAATATTCTGACTGCTCCTCTCTTCAGGATGATGATCTGGAACCTCAAGCAGCAGTTGCCAATGCAGCTAATAGGAGTGACTTGTTTTCGGGTGACCCAGAGGAGACAAAGCAACAACCAAACAATACCCGGGCAGGTGCCAACAAGCTACAAAAAGATGTAGGACTGAATGAAAAAGCAAGGTATACTTTTAACCAACAAAATTAAGATCATGACTTTATGAAATTTCTTGCTAAGTGATATGCAATGTCCTCTTTTACAGAGAGAAATTTTATGAAGCTAAGCTACAGCAGCAGCAACGGGAGCTTAAACAGTTACAAGAAGAAAGAAAACGACTGATTGAAATTCAGGAAAAAATTCAAGCATTACAGAAAGCTTGTCCTGACCTTCAAGTAAGTAGAATTTCTTTGCTGCCTTAACCTGATGAGCAGTACCACGTCAAGTATCTTTCATAACAGCATTTTTATTATTATTTCTAAGTATTAAAACTGATGGTCAAAATACATCATTGCCAATTCTTATTTTACATATTCTAAGATGATGGATTTCCAAAGCTGGACAAGAACTCTGGTTATTTAGTCTGTCTTCCCCTCTTAAGGGTTTGCTCAGGTTTCTGTACCAGCTCATAGTTCTAATGTAGCATGTCCCCAGAAGTTGCAGGGTCCTGGTTTAAACTCCTCAAAGACGGAGAACTGTCCATCTTATTTTCTAGCTTGAAATTTTTCTGTCCATATCTCATTGTTTCATTCTCATCTGGATTAATGATTGTGTGTCTGGATTTCTTTCCAGAAATGTGTGTTTGAGGATCATGTTGAGTAACATCTTATCTTGAAAGGTCCTGGTTATTTGCCTTGTGGCTATATAGATATATTGCTTGGAATGTCCTCTCATGCAAAGACTGTTTCATCAAGATTATACTAATAGATGATTATGGAATATGTCATTTTAAAACACAGATATGTATTTATAAAGTATATAAGTAGTTTAAATTATGTTCACACACATTTTTATGCTTTTATGCTGCTCTTCATGCAATACTCTTTCTTGAGTAGTTTACTTTATGAGACAAAATAATACTTTTTGTTCTCAGTGTTACTGGTCGACCTTGTGTTATCAGTGGCTTATCTAAAAAAGAAATTTCAGAGTCTGTTCCTTTACAAGAATATTATATTCAAAATGACAATGCAATATTGTTCTTTGCAGGTGAACTTATATCATAAGGTAAACTATGAATGGTCAGGAGTGTGCATCTGTAGCATTCTATGATACTAGCTTATAAAAATATAAGCTCTGAAATAAGTATTGGATATTCATTTTAAGTTCCTTCTTGCTGAATGCCAGCTCTGCTGTCTCAAGAAGCCTCAAATATGTTGGACATTAACAGTGCTTAGGTTTTAGGAAGTTACTCTGCTTTTCTCTTCTCTCTTTCAGTTGTCAGCTAGTTTTGGTAACTGCCTAGGAAACAGACAGATTTCACCAACAACGTCAACTCCAGCCACCAACGAGTGTAATGCAGCTGCCAAGCCCTTGCTTGAGTTCGATGAATCTGTGCCAGTTGGCAATGAGGTATTTGATCCTGCTTCATGCTAGAGATTTTCTGTGGCTTAGAAAAGGCTTATAGGGAAAAGTTCTAGATATCTTAAACTTAATTTTATTTAGTAGTCTGTACTTCTTAGGGGTAGTGGAAGCCATTTTTATGTGATGTGTGTAATTTTTGTTTTGTTTCTGGGAAGAAATAAATACTGAGTTGAAATGACAAGAATGCCAGTCCCAAAATTACATGTACTGCTACATACTGATGAAAATAAAAATAAAATTAAACTAAAAAAAGACCAGCCTACTTCATGCCTAACTTCATGCTTCAGTACATAGTCCGTTTTCTTAACATATGTATTTTCCTGTCTGGCACATTTCCTGTTGAATCTTATGTCACTATTTTACACCTTTGATGCTTTCATAGAAAGTGTCTTAGCATTTGTGCTTTCACGGTGTTTAAAGTAGATAACAAGTCTCCTTGCCTATCTCTTTACCTTTAGATGCTCTTTTTTGTAACCCATGACTTCATTAGGTCTGTTGAAAAATATACTACCATCTGAAGTTTTTGCCAATTGCACAAATACTTGATAATTTTTTTCTTTTGTCCTATACTTGCTTATCAGTGAAGCAGTTTGCAATATTTCCAGATTTCTTCACAGGATAATTTTATCATGCTACTATGAGCTAACTAATTTTAAGGTGTTTGTTAAGTGTTGAATGAAACATTCATTGCTTTTCATGTAAAAACTTGTATAATTGCTTTCTTAGATTTATATATATATATATAAATCTATTTGGAATAAATACCAAATACTGCTGCATATTATGTCTTGCTGCAGTGTGTCTTCAGTTACAATGCGATACCAATGCCCAAACAAAAATTTATCAATATAGTATGAAATGTTGAAAACTTACTGGGTGTTAGTCCAGCTGCTTGGATAGCTCTCTAATACTCCCCGTTCTTTTGCGTAGCTGTGGTCTGAGATGAGGAGGCATGAGATTTTAAGGGAAGAGCTGCGCCAGAGGAGAAAGCAGCTGGAAGCGCTGATGGCCGAGCACCAGAGGAGGAGAGAGCTGGCAGAAACAATATCTACTGTGGCCGCTTCTGTTAAGAGCGAGGGGTCGGAAGCTCGGTGCACTCCGCAGCAGAGTAGGACAGAGAAGTAAGAGCATGGGTCCCGGGGCACAGAGCGTGCTTCTGTGTTCAGTAAAATGCTGGTCTGGGAGCATTTCTGGTTTTCCTAGGAGCGCTGAATGAGATCATATATAATACAACAGTAAATTAGTTTCTCAACTTGTGAAGTGCTGTGCAACATTTATAACAATAATAAGGTAATAAAGACGAGACTTACTGTGAATTAACCTTCCTGCTGTTGAAATATAACGTTTTCATTTTGCATTGGTGAGAGGATGTGCTATTTAAACTACTTATTTTAGTGCCACTTGATTAATTGAAGATGGACTTAATGTTTTAGTGGTCTGATGTAAAAAGAAAAACAACTGCCCCATCCCTTTAAAAACGTGTTTTAAATGTAACTAGGACAATGGCGACCTGGGGAGGTTCTACCCAATGTGCCCTGGATGAGGAGGATGGGGATGAAGATGGTTATCTCTCCGATGGACTTGGTCATGCAGAAGAAGAGGAAGAAGATGAAGAATCAAGTTCTAATGACACTTTCTCTGTTTATCCCAATAACAACATACCAGAAAGTACCTTTTGTGCTAAAGAAAACAAGCATAGGTAAGTTGCTCTACTTCAATGATACCAGTCAGGGTGGATTTGGAGGAGGAGAGGGAAGGAAGAAGCTTCATGGTTAAGTAGAAAAATCTGTTAACGGCCAAGTGAGATGTTTCTGCTGTTTAGTGAGCTGTGTCCAGTGGCACTTTGTTGTCAGTCTCTGTACTTGTCACATGTAGCTAACCTAGATTATTTATTCTGTTTTCAGCCACATGAAATCTTGTTTGCTGTTGAGCTCTCTGGTTAGGTTACTGCAACTCCTTTTGTTCCTGTGCTGTTTTAGTCAGCTTAACAGAAGATGACTTGTCAAAAGTTTTTGCTGTGATATTGATTAGTTTTTTTATGTTGTTAATCAGTAATACAGCAAATATAAAAACTATGAAATTTTTGCTTTGCATTTGTTGGCTTTGGCACCATGAAAAAGTACTTTAGAGTTAATTTTTGATTAGCGTTAATCTTGCTTACCTGATTGATTTATTTATCGATCTTTACGACATAGCAAGGTGCCATGTTAATAATATATAGCATTTATTTGTGCACGTGGCCTTTTATTCTGTTGCTGTGTCCATTATTTTTTATTGTGTGGATGACTTTGATGGAGTTCATGTGAAAAATCTCTATGGAGCCATCCTCAGGGCAAGAGCCAGAAGCTCTTTTTTTTTATCTTTTTTTAATCTTTTTTTTCTCTTTTTATCTTTTTTCTTTTCTTTTTTCTTTTTGCCTCTTTATTGAAAATAAATGCATTTGTTGGTTTCTTTTTTTGGGATATGGTTGGGTTGACAAGCTCATGGTGGTTGCTTAGTACACTCAAATAGCCTGAGCCAAGTGAGTTGTTGGCCCTGAGCTGAAATGGCATTTAACTAACAGAAACATCCTAAGAGCAAGCTGAAAACGTTAGCTTTGATCCTTGTTCTTTTTCCCGCAGGTGGAAGAATTGCCGTCCAGTTTCAGCAGATGGGAATTATCGTCCAGGGCCTAAGAGCAGGCAGCAGCAAAACCTCAGCATGCGACGGCAGGAGAACGTGCGGTGGGTGTCTGAGCTCTCGTACGTGGAGGAAAAGGAGCAATGGCAAGAGCAGATCAACCAGCTGAAGAAACAGCTCGAGTTTAGTGTCAGCATTTGTCAAACCTTGATGCAGGATCAGCAGGTAGATATATAAAGAAAAATATTTTTTTGTTTACTACTTTTTTAATTCAAAATCTTTCCAGAAATAACTTCTGTAGATTTTTTTTTCTGTAGTTGGTTCATCAGCATGTGTTTTCTTTTTACAGACCCTGTCTTGTCTACTGCAGACTCTGCTTACAGGCCCGTGCAGTATGATGCCCAATAGTGTTGCATCTCCACAAGTACATCTTATTATGCATCAGTTAAACCAGTGTTATACTCAGCTGACTTGGCAGCAGAATAACGTTCAAAGGTTTGTTGTCTATATTAAAATTAGACTCTGTAATTCCAATAACAGAACGTAGTTGTGTGAATGATAGATGAGATAATGGTTAAATGTTCTGCTAAACCTATGAGCTGATTTTGAACTTGAAATTCCATACAGCCTTGGGGAACTCCCCCACTTTTTTTGCCCTTCAATCACCATTTTGAAACCTCTCAAAAAGTTTAAGTTTCTCAATTTGCTGCTTTTAAAAAGAGGTCAGTTTTGGGAAACCTACCTAAATACTAATCAGATGGTTCCAGGTGACTTTTTTGGTATAGATTTGCCTTCCTTGAAGGCTGCCATTGTGCCTCTATTTGCCAGACTACTTGGCAGGATTCCTGATTGTAATGATTATGGCAAGATGATAACATTTCTTGTATTTTCGCAGTCTTTTTAATAAGAGTTAACATTTACCCATATGCCATTGAATATACTTTCTGCCTTCTGAACTATTTATATGGATATATGTAGACTATAGTTCAGAAGGTAGAAAGTACATGAATTATTTTTTAAGTTGACCTTAAAACTGTCATTCAGGATTCCCTAAGAGTTGCTCCTATGTTAATGGGCTCTATGTTAATGACTTTGGTTTTTAGCCTACTCTTGTCTTTTCATAGCGGCAATATTCTCCTGTTTTTCTTATTTCTGTTAGGTTGTTTTCTTTCCTCTTCTTTCCCATCTCTCCTCTTTCCCTTGCTCTCTCCCCCCTCCCTGGGTGTTTATTTCTCTTTGTTTTCAAGGCTGAAGCAAATGCTGAATGATCTGATGCGCCAGCAAGAAGAGCAACAGTCTCAAGAGAAGCTGTCCAAGAAGGAGAGAGGCAGCAGTGTGCCACCACCTCCCTCTCCTACCGTCTTTTGTCCCTTCAGCTTTCCTCCACAACCTGTGAACCTGTTTAACGTACCCACGTTCACTAATTTTAATTCCTTTTCCCCAGGTAAGTGTTGCTACAAATGTGAAAAGTGATACAAATTTCTAAAATTCCTGTAAAGAAGTGGTTTAATGGTTATGTGAGACTTAATGTTTTTTTTTTCCTCTACTTGATTTTGTTGAGTTCAGCTCTTGTTTTGGTTGTTTTCCTCTACTTGATTTTGTTGAGTTCAGCTCTTGTTTTGGTTGGAAATACCTACAAGTAGTAGTGTATTCGGGTTCTTTGTTGATAGGCCTATGCAGTAACTTTTGTCTTGGATACAATGTTCCAATCTTGTATCCTGCCCAATGTACTGATGAATTTAAAATGGAGTCAAATGTAGATGCTTCATTCATCTTTTTCAGGGAAATCCATCTGGACTTAGTTTATAGCTTTCAGACTGTCAGGTCTTCTGCTGGAGAATATGTTTTAAATTATGCAGAACCTGCACAAAGAGATACTTACAGTCAGTTCCTTACTGCTGTCAAATATAAGTATTATGTATCGGTATGAATACTTGTTCTGCTGGAATTTTCTTGACAGATTCATTGTGCTGAAATATTGATAAAATCTTCCTGCAGTTAAAATACATGTGTGTGTTTTGGTTGGTAAGAGCTGCTCACTGGAATTGAAAGAAATATTTTTTTGGTCCTCTGAATTTTAGTGGCATGTAGAATAACCAGTGATTTAAAAATTTTTTTTTTGAAATGTTTCAGATTATCTTTTTATTGTTGCAGCACTTTCAAGATGTCAGATGTTTTTCCTAACTTTGCCTCCATGTCTTTTTTCTTTTTTCTCCTTTTTCCAAAATCTGCAGTGTCAGAGTGAGGTGAATAAGGTAACACCTTCTGATTCTCTCATTCACTTTGTAGGTATAAACTACAACCCAGTGTTTCCTTCTGGTTTTGGAGATTTTGCACACAACGCTTCCCCACAGGGTGAGCAGCAACATCCTATGGATTATAATGCTTCTGGGAAAACTGAGTACATGGCATTTCCCAAACCTTTTGAAAGCAGTTCCTCTAATGGCGCAGAAAAACAAAGGTATTTAATGTCACACTACAGCTTTTTCTAGTTGACTCTGCTGTTTTTTTCCCTGTTTTTGGAGGAGGTTAGGGAATTAATCATTCTTGTAATGATTTTATCTTGAAAGTAAATTTAATTCCAAGATCAGGTTTTAATTCTGTTTCATAGATTTTTTTTAATCAGCTTGAGTGTACACTTTTCTGTATGCCAATTTCAATGATCTCTATAAAATTTTAAATGTTCTCTCTAATCACTGTAAAACTAGAGTGATTTTATGGTTGCATTTACAATTGAAGAAAGAGGTTTTTCACTCTTGAATATGTGCTGTCGTGTCTTGAAGATAACTTCACGGTGAATATTTGTTTTTGGGTTACAGTAGATTCTGATGAATTAGGGTAGATAGCTTCATCCATAATGCAGGTTATTTACTTGCCTGGTAACGCTCACTGTCTCCACCCAAGAGACTAGGTCATATATTGTGTTGCTTTTGTATTTCTAACAGAAGGAATCACAGACAACCTGAAGAGGAAACAGAAAACAGAGCAGTTTGGCTTAATGACAATGAGGACACCAAAAGGGATGATCAGTCTTACCGGAAAGCAGGCTTTGGTGTTTCGACACAAAACACTCCTCCTAGCCATAAAAATCAGTCTGATGTGAACAGGAGAAGAGAGTTTGATGAGGAGTCTCTGGAGAGTTTTAGTAGCATGCCTGATCCAGTAGACCCAACTACTGTGACCAAAACATTTAAATCCAGAAAAGCATCAGCACAAGCGAGCTTGGCTTCAAGAGATAAAACACCCAAATCAAAGAATAAGAGGAAGAGTTCTTCTCAACTAAAAGGCAGAATTAAAAGTACTGGTAGGTTCTAAATTAAGTTTAGATATTGGGGGAAACTCAACTTTAATTACAAATTTTGTTCTAGAGAACTTGCCCTCCATAAATGGTACCTTTGACGTTAAATTTAATTTCAAGAACTTTCCAGAAGTGTGAATTCCTTTTACATAACCCAAGTAAATTTTTGAGTGTTAGTATTATAAAAAAAAAAATTGGAAGGGATTTGGGGATCATGACTGAACACATAGTGGATGCAGATATATTAAGACACGGAACAAGCTGCCAAGGGAGTCTTTCTTTTCATTTTGTCTTTATGTGGACATTGGCTGACTGGCTGACGGGTATGCTGCAGTCAAATAGGGAATCAGGATAATGTCGTGACCGAGTGGGGAGAAAGGGGCAGGACTGGCCAGCATGCATGACACTGCCGCAGGCGCTGAGAACTGAGTGATGCCACATAGTGCCAGTGCCCAGAGGGAAAGTTGTGCCTTGGAAGCATCACTGGTGTTTGGGATCTTTGAGGTGGCCCCTGAAGCCTAACCCTTCCCTCTCCCATAAGGTTATGAAAGTGCAAGTGCTTCTAGTGTGGGCGAGCCCTGCAAAAGCAGTAAGAGCAGCAGACGCTCTGAAGAGGTGGTTCACGCAAAGGTGTTCAGCAAAAGAAATCGAGAACAGTTGGAAAAAATAATTAAATACAGTAGATCTACAGAAATGTCTTCAGGTATTTTTTTATGAATTTCAGTCGTTTTTGTTGTGTGTGGATTGCTTTGTGTGAAGGACCTCCATACTCAGTTGCCACTGGCACTTAAAAACACATGTGTTATGACAAGATGGAACGCATTACTTCAGCATGCAGAGTTTGCTTTAGTTACTAAGGATGCTCTAACCACTGAAAACTAAAGATTGGCTGTTGATTGCTCTAGGGTTTACAGTAGATTAGATACTTGATTAAAATCGTATAGAAACTGAACCTGTTACAATATAACAAAGAACAACCTAACCTACCAAAAATCTCACTTTTCCATCCTTCTATGAAAAAGGGTAGTTGTGCAACAAATCAAACTTTGTTTAGTATTTACCACTGTTTACTTCTAGCATTTGAACTGTGGCTGCGTGCATGTTATCTTTCTGTTGGCACAGAGGGGCTCTTACCTGACATTCAAGTTAAGTCTTAAAACATCATGTAGAAAACTCTTACGTTTACCATCTGCACTGCTTTACTTGCATCTGGATCATGAAAATAGTCTCTTGTGTCATGAGGTTTTGCCAGTAATTTTTTGTTGGGAACATGCAGATAATTTAGCCATTGTAGCATGATCAACAGCTTTATCAGTGCGGTTATGTCCTCGCCAAGAGCTGCATTTATTGCCGTACCTACTAATTCCAGCAGCTAAGTTCTGCCGGTGAGCAGCTCTTGTCGTTTGGATGGTTGAGCAGTCTTTCTCCTGCTGTTTTGTATCGAGCCTGTCTTGATTTCTGGTGCGCGTTTTTGTGTTTATCACTGTCTATCCCCACTTTCCTACAGCGCATGCTAGGAGAATTCTGCAGCAGTCTAACAGAAATGCATGCATTGAAGCGCCAGGTAATGCAATCACTGCTGAGCTTCAACAGTGTCCTCTTACTTGCTTTCTTTTTCCTCTTTGCTTTGGTCCTAGAAGTCAGACAGTTTCTCAGGAGCCCAAGGGTTAGCTTTCCACATACTAACTTTGCAGTACCTTCTCTATAAAGAAGGGAAGAAAAGATATTTGTAACTTGCATTATTTGCAACAGTGCCACTGCTTTGAACTGCAATTGTGGATCATGTTGATCACGTTCCTTGCTCATTACATTAATAGAAAAGACAGATATGAAGCTGAACACCAAGTAAAACTGGTTTCAGAAGGCACTTTAAGGGGATATTTAGAAGCTCTTGGTACACTTTAGTCATTGCGACCTGGGGAATGATTTTATGGTAGGTTTTTATGGGTGGAAAAGACTTGCCTGTGCCTAAGAATTTTGATGATTTAACGGCAGATAATCAAATCACAAAGCATTTGCTGTACTGCTTTACAACTTCCTCACCTTGAATACTAACAAAATATGCGTGCATTAAGCTAAACCTAATTTTTCAAATTTAACTTTTGCCATTAATACTCTCTAATTGTAATTAATTTTCAAAGGGAAGGATACTTACTAAGCATCATGACTCCTTATAAAATGAATTTAAGGGTAACGGGCCTTGTGTGCCTCAGAAGTGATTTGTATTAGACACGTGCAAAACATCAGACTGGTGCTTGTGGAGGGTGTGTGAGGAGGAGCAGCTTGAACTCAGGCTAGAGCTCTCGTTCTGTGTCTCGCTTGTGTGGCAAAAGTCTGAGCTATTTGTAGTGGAGACCTTTGGCCATCCTGTGTGAAACGTTCAGTGTTGATTAGTGCTGAGTACCGCTCTGAAAGCAACATTCTCAAGTGGGCACTGTTCTCTTTAATTAATCCTTTTTCAAGATGTCATTGAGAACCATAAGAAAAAATGACTCGTATGAATGCTGGGTATTTTATTTTCTTTATTTGTATCAAGAATTACTTAAGTATGTTGAAATTTTTCTTGCCTTCAGGAAGTAAGTGAGCTTTAAAACTGCAGCTGCATAATAGCTGATTGAGCTGCACTGATTGAGGGTGCATGTTATGTAGGTGCATGTTCAGCAAGGTGCACGTTACGGACTGAAGCACTCACTGGTTTCTTTCCTTTTCCTACAGAAACTGGCAGTGATCTTTCTATGTTTGAAGCTTTGCGGGACACAATTTATTCTGAAGTAGCTACTCTTATCTCTCAAAATGAGTCTCGGCCTCATTTTCTGATTGAACTTTTTCATGAGCTCCAACTGCTAAATACAGATTACTTGAGGCAAAGGGCACTGTATGCTTTACAGGTATGCACAAAAATCAGTATCTTTTGTATGAATGAAACCAGTCTTAGCTCCTTATTTACAATGTAGACTTGCTCTCTTTTCCAGGATATTGTGACCAGGCATTTATCTGAGACCCGTGAAAAACGGAAGTGTGCAAAATCACTGAATTCTGCCACGTGGATGGCATCCAATTCTGAGCTCACTCCCAGTGAAAGCCTTGCTTCTACAGATGATGTAAGTTTTTACTTCAAGTTCAGAAACTAGTTTGCTGTGTCAGCTCTGTGTCAAGTCTTTTGGCTTGTATGTGTACTTTTGCACTGAACTAGTCACTCTAGTGATGGAATTTTTCAGAAATCCTGAATAGCTTGTGGTGACTGCTGAAAGTGTGTAAAAGCATCTTGGTTCCAAAATAATTAAACATTACAGGATTCTTTTCATTGGAAATCTGGGACATGTTAAGAACTGAACATGGAAAACACTAGGATGGGCATAAATCTGAATCTGCTATTGAGAAATAGCCAGAATCTTCCTGTGAGTAAGATCAGGACATGTACTCATCACCAGATTTCCAAGGAGCGCTCTCTGTCTTAAAGAAATCACTGATGCCTCTGCAGGGTTTGCCTGTAATTATTTTTGAAGTATATGGGAGGAAAAATAGAACCATCTATTTGGTTTCTATCTCAAAAGCAATGTTGTTCTGCAGTCAGGCAGCATGGGGACAAGACTGGAAATCAGAGTATGTGGCTGAACAGACATACCTCGTTGACCTGTCCATTTCTGAGAGGATGATGCATTCTTGCATTGCATGCAGTAGTTTGTCCTTTTTCTAGGAAACTTTTGAGAAAAACCTACCTATAGGAGCATGTCAAGATTGTGAACAAAATGATGCTGATAATGGGAGCATGTCAACATCTTCAAATTTTGAACCTTTTGCCACTGATGACCTTGGTAAGAAGACCACATGTTTGTGATGTAAAGCTTGGGGCAATTAGCCACTTTGGCAACACTTTGACTTGGTTAAAGTATGTAGTAAACAATTCTAGTTGTTATGTTTTAAAATTGAGATCTGTGGTTATAGTTTCATTGTTGTTATTGCTATTTTTGTCTTGCTCACTTAAAAATTTTTATTTAGATTAAAAGATGTTTTTATCCTAAATATAGGCAACACAGTGATTCACTTAGATCAAGCTTTGGCTAGGATGAGGGAATATGAGCGTATGAAAATTGAAGCTGAAAGTACCCTTGACTCTGAGGGCTGCTCTAGTAATTTTCAGGGTGCTTCTGCTGCTAAATTAGAAGGTATGCACATATATACATATTTTGCCTAGTTTTAGAAAATAGTCTAAATATTAAGAATCGTTTAAATGGCTGACTTGTTATCCACTTCATTTATGTGGAAAACGTAGCAAAGTTTTCATAGGATCTTTAGTCAATGAAGTAAATATAAAATATTTAAAAAAAAAGAAATTGATATTTCTTTAATAGTCATATTAAATGACTTGGCTGTTTTTTCCTGAACCCTTCTCTAACAAGAGCCAAATTCCAGTGAAAGTCCCTGTGGGCCACAGTCAAGTGAAGCTTCTGCTGTTCCATGTCCTCGTATAGATACTCAGCAGCTCGACCGGCAGATTAAAGCAATTATGAAAGAGGTCATTCCTTTCCTGAAGGTAAAAGCTCTTTTCAATAATGTGAGAACTAGGAGGAAAGGAGGAGAATCCGCATCCTTGCCTAGAAGACCGTTCAGAATGACGTAGTAGAAAAAGCAGTAGCTTTTGTTGTTGTTGTTGAAGCTGTAATAAGTGGCTTTCATTTGTAATACTTGGTCTAATGAAGGCTAAAACAAGCTTTTTTACTGCCACTTTTGTGCACCTGCATAGATACGTTTCTATCCCTGATAGCTAGGATGAAAATAATGAATTTGATTTTTTTATGTGTTTGCAGATGAAGAAGTATACATTCTGCAGTCTTCAGATCTTTTTTCCTAAGTTGTCTATACAATCAAATATCTTTCAAATTCCTGTTTTATTTAAAACTGATAACTAAAGCTGGTAAACCAGCTTAGCTACAGCTGCTACATATGTTAAACTGCAGCTATTACCACCCTGGCAGCATTCAAGAAACACGTAGATGAGGAGCTTGGGGACATGGTGTAACAAGCAGGGTGTTGAAGGGCTGATGGTGGGACTCGATCTTGAGGGTCTTTGCCAGCCATAATGATTCTATGATTCCGTTGCTGAGGATGTAGTAAGAGTTAACTTCTTCAGCAGAAAGCGGCTGTAATAGGAGGAGGTCATAGCAAATGTAGGTTGCACAGGGTTAATGAATATAGGTTTCCTGAAGCACAGAGGCATCTTTGTTTAGAGCTGGCCAAATCTAGTAGGAGTGCTTGAAGTCGATGAATGCGCTTCTGAAATATTTGCTTCCTTTTAGCAAGGACAACTGAGGATTTTAATGTAAACTGTTACATAACGTGTAGCTTGAGGTGTTTTTGAAGAATAGCTCAGTAAGTTGTTGATTTTTAGCTTTTTTTTTCCTGTTTACAAATCCTTTTATTGCAGAGCTGAGCTTCTGAACTTCTATGAATGGGAGGGAATTTTTTTATAGGACGGTGAAAATTCACACCTCATTCTGTGCATAGTTAAAGGGAAAAAAAAAAAAGGTCAAGTTGTGTCACGTTTAGACCCAGTGTGTTAGCTTAGCCTGGTATAACAGGGTATTTGGTTGGCACTCCCAAGTGCTGTGTATATATTGTTGACATAGCACAGTTTTGCTGTCTGAAGACGTGCTGCTGGCTTGCCCTTTTAAAAGACTTTAAAACTAGGTAACATAATTTATTTGATCACACTGGAAGGCACAGCTAACATGCATGAAGATTCTTAGTTTGTCCAACCTTTAAAAGATGTCACGTACTAACAGTTTAGAAAAGTAAGACGAGGCTTTGTATGCCTTGGAGGCTCAATAGCTAACTGCCCCCTGTAATCAGGCTCTGCTTAGTCTGGTTTGTGAGGTGGGTTAGAACCTGAGCAAGTTTTTCCTGAACTTTTCCCTCAGTGTCGGGAGGTGAGTTTTTAATAAATACATTGCAATATTTGAGATAATGGACAATATGACTCTTCAAAGTGATAACTAATTGAATGTGTTCTGTAATATTTGTTTAGGAACACATGGATGAAATATGCTCGTCGCAGTTGCTGACATCAGTAAGACGTATGGTCCTGACTCTCACACAGCAGAATGATGAAAGTAAAGAGTTTGTCAAGTTCTTTCATAAACAGCTTGGCAGCATACTGCAGGTTAGTAGGTTTTTTGGTGCTATTACTGTATTACGTTTGGGTTATTGACAACAAACAAGCTATCTTCCTTCAAGGTGCATTTTACCATATCAGTGTCATAGCTGCTTTTCTGCTTGGCACTGAGTAATGAGCTAAACAGAGCTCGTTTCCCGAAGTTAGAGCTTTGCCATGAACAGGACTCCTCCGTTGCTGCCAGGTAATGACGTACACTTCAAAAATACTGGGGTCCTCATACTGTGTGAGAGTTGTTCCCTGGAAGTGGATGCGTTTGCACATGTTAGATCTGAATAGCTTATCTAGAAGCTTGAGGTCTCCCGTGGTTTTCTTCAAGCAGACCTCTGGGGATGGACTTGGTGGACATCTTGTGCAAGTTGCTAAAAAAGGTTACTGTTTTGGGATGCAGATGTGGAGTTTGAATTGTTAGTCTAAGGTTTTTTTATGAATATGGTTTCTGTTTAAAATGTTTAAGACACTAACCTGAAATATGTTTTTTAAATAAACAGCTATTTTTATGTACTTTAATTTTATTAGGAATATGCCAAATATTTGGTCTTTGAACTTCTAGAGCCATTTTCAAAAGCTAAAGAATTGCTTCTCTTCACAGGATTCACTGGCAAAATTTGCTGGTAGAAAATTAAAAGATTGTGGGGAGGACCTCCTTGTGGAAATCTCTGAAGTTTTATTTAATGAATTAGCTTTCTTCAAACTGATGCAGGACTTGGACAACAACAGTATTTCTGTAAAGCAGAGATGTAAAAGAAAAACAGAACCAACTGAAGTGATACAGTCTAATGCTAAAGAGGTTTGCTGAATTCCACTTTTTGAAAGAATAATAGTTTTACTGAGTTTACTAAAAATCCTATGTCATTTTGTACATTGTATATATATTTTTCATATTTTTTACCTTCTGCAATTAGCCATTAGTGATAAGCCGATGTTCTTTCAGTGTTCTGATTATGTAGAAACATGAACTGGTTAGTTTTTCTCAATAGCTGCTGTCCTTTCTTTTTCAAGATACTTAATTGCTTAGTTGTTATTCCGGTATTGCAGAAGAGTGTTTAATGATTTTATGGGTGTACAGAAGGGAGTAGTCAATTGACAAAACAATATGTTAATGTGTGAGGCTGTTGTGTAATCCAAATGTTTCAATGGATATATGGAGTGCCTTCTGCTGTCACGGCAAGGAAAACATCACCAGTTAGTTGTTCCTGCATCTCGTTTCCTAGTCAGGCTCTTCCTTTTCTTAAGACTTCTTTTTAACTGGTTATCGTTGGCTGGTTGGTATGTGTGGAGAGCAGGACCTGCAAGAATTCAAGTGTAAAATACCTCGGCTCTTAAGCAGGACTTGAGGCTGTAGTGCCTGTTCTGCTCCTAGAACAGATGTGGGTTTTTGTTTGTTTTCTTTGGTGATGCAACATCTTTAAAATGGAAAATGCTCTCTTTAATTGTAGTCCTGCAATATTCTAGGACCTCTTAGGAAGTTTTAGGCTTTTCTTATCCTCAGTGATGACCTTATCCTAAATCATGCAGAGTCATGAAGTATCTACACAGATATTTCTTCTTGTGTAGTGTGTGATCTTAATATTTTATCAACATTTCATTACCATTTTTTGAGATACAAATACGTGAAAGATCTCAGCTTCATTCATTTGGCACAGCACGAAAATCTATGTACTTAAGTCTATTGTCAGCTGAACTTCAGGATGTTTCAACTTAACTATAGCAACAATATGAAGAGTATGAGAGCACTCAAGAGTGCCTCGTAAAGAGACCAGAGTAGTAGTCTGAGTCTGGAAGGGCTTGAGCTTAACTTCGTTCCTGTTGGAATCCTTAGACCTCAGTTTCGTGTACATCACCCTGAGGATGCCTGGAGCCAGCTTGGGTCTGGCACTTCCTCTCCTTGCCTGAAAGAGAGTTGGACCCCAACTCAGTGTTTGCCTTGCTGCAGTGCAGCCTGCTCAGATTCAGCAGGGTGAGAGAGAGGAACCAGAGCTCTGGTGGGTCCTGCTGCTTTTGTACAGACTCATACAAACGTCTGTCCTTGATCTTCTCACAGCTTTCAGATCTGTGATCCTGATCCAGGCACATCCAATCTTGCTGTATTGGGCACTGTTTTGAGGCCAGTGAGCAGACTAGCTGTGGGTTCCAGCTCTCCCTGTGCTGGACAAAGCTGGAGTTTGCAATTCAGTGTGTTGAACATGGTTCATCTGCAGGCTGGAGAAACAGCCCCTGCAAACACCACTTTTTCACCGAGAAAAGGCTAGCAGTTTTTCTTAACTGTTTTGCAACACTGAAGTTGTAAAAACATCTGCATAAAGACCTCTCATCATATCAAAATTTGTTGTAGCTTACTGCAGTTTTGAGATAACAATTCTAATTGAATTACATGTTTCAGGCATCTTTTCTTAAGTGTCAGTTTAGTTTAGTGGCTCAAAGATATTTCAGTTTAGAATTGAAGACAATTTGTGTTTCTTATAGGCAAAAAGTGGTCTCCAGCTGGATGCATGTTCATCTGCTGAAGATGTCGATGAGGACAAAGTATGTTGATGCTTCTTAACTGTCTCTGTTCCTCAAATAATTTCACAAATCTGTTATTCTTACTGTTTTTTTATCATATAAATCTGGTATTTCTAAACAGCCCATTTCTTAGTAATGTGGTGTTGTTGTTGTTAACTCTTGTTAACACTTGAAAGCTGCTACCAGCAAAAAGACCAAGGCTATGTTTCACAGAGCCTAGGTCATCCTCTTCCGAGAAGCATGTTCAGATCAGCGTAGACAGTATCGAATTAAACACTTTTCTGCTTGTTGTGGATGACCTGGATGTGAAATGAGCCTTTTTCTTAGGAAGAGTGAATTAAAAAGCTAAAAAGAACCAGGTTTATGTTGAAAGACATTTAACTGGAGTGGAGTACTTCTTTCTTTTGAATATTTTCTTAATATTGAGGTTGCTCTCATTCTCTTAATTCCTAGCTCAGAGTACTGAAAATGGAATGATCCTTGAGGAGTAAGGACAGGAAGTTCTCTAAACAGAGCTGAAGTGCTCTTTGTTGCAAATATATTTTTTTGGTGTTGTTGCTGGGTTTTTTTTTTTTTAATGTTATCTGTAAGTTATTTCCCTTAAAAAGGAGTTAGATGTTCTGAGTAGGGCAATTGAGTTGCAGAGCAACAGACACTTCTATTCTGAATAGTACATGTTAGGAGCTAACATATCTTCCTTTTCTCTTTATATTCATTTTAAAAATCATCTAGACGACATTGTCTGGAAGGAGCTGAATTGTGCTCCAAGTCATGTGTTTTATTTTGTTTTGCTGCTCAGCTTTCCCTTACTAAGGGAAGGGTCCAGCTGGTGTTTTAACTAGCACATTGAATCCTTTTCTCAATGGACATAGCAGGAGTCGATGATTTCTTGTTGGGCCCCTGTCCCTCCCTTTGGAAAGAAAGGAAATGCAGATGTGCGTATCCCTTGCTCTGATCACTTTAGCATAGAAGAGTCCTTGAACTTAGACCTTCACTGGGGCTTCATATTGACTGAGCAGAATTTTTTTCTTTTACTGTGTTTAGCAGTGAAGTCAGAGAAACTGCTGAGAAAATTACAGGAAGCAGTTGGGAATATTCCTGGCTTGTATCGAAGGTTGTTTAGGAGGGGCAATAAAAACACTAGAAGGCAGTAATACAAGTGCTGCTTATTTCCTCTTGGTAATGACGTGGCTGGCTTCAAGTTGTAGAGCTCACATGCTGGTGTTGCCTTTGCATAATGGAAACCTTTTCAGATAAAGAAATATCTGTTTCTGATGTACTTGATAGTTGTGTCTGGACACTGTTTGGTCTCTGATAGATGTTCCTGATGCTCAGTTTTAGGAATAGTTTTATAGTATTCCTCTAACGGCCTTATGTCTCCTTCTTAAACATGAGTTGCTTGTATGTAGATTTCCATTTTGAGAATGAAAGGTGACTCTGAGGAAGGAGCTAAACTGAATCTTCAGAGAAACAAACACAAAATCGCCCTGTGTTCTTTTCTGCAGGACAAGGATGAGACTGAAACAATGAAACCAGTGCAGGACTCGGAAATGCACGGTGGTAGTGAAGTTCCTGAACATGCTAGATCCGACGCTTCTGATCAAGAGGAAGATGAGGAAAGTGAGAGAGGTCCAGTGTCAATAAGTAAGCTCTTTTTTCAGCTTGTTATTTAATACTTACACTGCAGAGTTGACCGATTAATTTTATAACACAACTTATTTAAGCATGACTGGGTAATAGTTCCTCACAAATTTTTATAGCTGGTTCTTTTCCACTGTTAACTTACTACAAGTAATGTATCTACAAGTATCTTATTAAAGCTTAAACTTTACAGTTAGAGGTGCTTTTTGCTCTTAATCAGTAGATCTGTAGGAAGTTGTGTTGGGACCAGAGTCATGGTTTATTAGTAACTCATTTTATCTCAGATCTCAGTTGGGTTTCTTAAGCTTTCAACTGACTGATCTGAAAGCTGCTGAAATTTGTGCAGTTCTTCAGTTAAATGCCTCTCTATGAATATGCTTTTACTTAGTCTCATGTACTTTTAGTAATTATTTTAATTCTATTTATTCTTTTATTCTATTTATCATCTTACAACAACTGTTCCTGGCTTAGTTTTTCTTAAATTATAACTTAACTTATCTGTGTCATACCACCACACATTAATACAGTTCATATGGAGACAAGGATCCTTGAGAATAAGTGATCACCATCCCATTTTCAAAGAAAGCTCTCAAATAAGAATCGTAACCGATCATGGTAATAACTTTGTAAATACATCATCTTCCAAAAGGGTTTTGGATTTGCAGTCTGACTCTTATTCTGCCAGGTGCCTCAGGAAGTGTTCTTAGAAAAATCCAACAAATTACATCAATAGGTAAATCTAATGAGAAGATTTTTTTTTGTGTTGTTTTGCATCAGGTTTATCAAAAGCAGAAACACAGGCTCTGACTAATTATGGAAGTGGAGAAGATGAGAATGAAGATGAAGAAATAGAATTTGAGGAAGGGCCCGTGGATGTGCAGACATCATTACAAGCCAGTAATGAAACTGCAACTGAAAACCAACAGGTATCATCAAGGTTTTAAAAACAAGAAGGAAAGAATGCTGAGAGAGCTGGGCCTGTTCAGCCTGGAAAAGAGAAGGCTGAGGGGGGACCTGATCAGCGTGTATAAATACCTCAAGGGAGGCAGTGAGGAGGAGGGGGGCGGCCTCTTTTCAGTGGTGGACAGTGATAGGACTAGAGGAAATGGCTTCAAGCTGAAGCATCGGAAGTTCCATAGGAACTTAAGGAAGCATTTCTTCACTGTGAGGGTGACAAAGCACTG
>VZSG01000031.1:1057268-1087799 GCA_013398315.1 Nothoprocta pentlandii
GCAGCCCTGTGCCACGTGCTCTAGGTGACCCTGCGTGGGCAGGGGGGTTGGACTCGATGACCTCTGAGGTCCCTTCCAACCTTAAGCAGTCTGTGATTCTATGAACACCCGTGCATAACTTGTATACAGCCATTTGTCTAAAAAACCCTGCAGTTTTCCTTGTTGCACTGTTGTCAGACTAGTAAAAAATACAGGATTGATGAGAAATCATAGGAAAACTGCTTTTGTAGCTGCTGCAAATAAAACTTCTGTTTGTTCCCCACCTCTGTTTGCGATTGGTGTACTTAATGCTGAAATAGCTACATAATAAATGAATGTTGCTATTGGACTACAATTATTGCTTTTTTTAGGAACTTTCTGTTAGAACCGTTATTCACCAAAAAAGAAATAAAATAAAGAATGACAGGTACTTCACAAAAAAACTGAGGGCTTAAAAGCCATCAAAAAAATGTGCAACTCATGTTTTTCTAAAAAATCTCTAATCTCTAAAAAGATAGAGAAATTGTGATCAGAGAGGGAAATTTTTTAAAAAGTGCAGCAGAAGAGATGAAATGAAAATGTTGTTATTGTCACTTCATTATTAATATCTTCAGAAACACTTGAAAGTATGAGACTGTCTCTTGGGGACTTACTAAGTGGAGAGCAAAGAATTAACACATTTGATTACAGGAGACTCTTGAAATTCTGACTCAAGTTATTATCTTTTAGACAAGATTGTAAATAGAATATTTCATGGCTCAAAGGAGAAAGCAATAGATTGCTTTTTCTTGTGGGATGAGAATATATACCTAGGAGCTATTAGAGTACAAATGAAATTAAGTGTTCAAATAAAACACGCACATCATTATTAACAATTACTTATCTTAATATTGCTCTATCTAGTAAGTAAATATTAGAACTTGTTAATTTTATTTCAAAGTAATTAACAGACAAAAGCGTGGGACAAATGCACAGTGTACTCTGGCTACAGTCAGACACTGGGCTTGGGTTGTGAAACTAATCAGTAGAATTTGCTCTAATTGCTTTTCTTCTTCCCCTTTAGACTCTTAACCAAGAATTGAATAAGACAAAAGACACTGAGGTTTTGTCATCAGAACAAGAATCTGTTAAAGGTAAAACCCAATTAAAAACTGCACAGTAATTGAGAGACTAACTCTTCTTCAGAAGTTGACATACCGTGTGACTTTTATTGTACTGACTTGGATATTTTAATACATCAGTATTGATATGGAGATAGCAAATCTTTTAAGAGAACATAATGCTGTGCATTTGATGCTGGACAGTAGCGTGCATGCCAGTGGTGACTATTGCAGCCATCTGCACACAACTGTAGCTAGATAATTTATTTGAGACTATGTTTCAATGCTTGGATTGTTCTACTTTCAATTACCTTTTGGCAGTTGATCTCTGAAAGGTATGTAAGCAACACTCCATTAAACCATGACTAATATCCACAGTGGGATAATTTAGCAATTTATTCTGTGAAGCTTGGCTTGATTTTTTTTTTTTTTTTTTACAAAATTTAGCAATTTATTCTGTGAAGCTTGGCTTGATTTTTTTTTTTTTTTTATACAAAGATTCATAACAAAACATGAAGAAATGAGAAGTGGTTTCTTGTCTATAGTAAGAAACATTACCAAGTGGTACGAATATTATTTCTAATCTAGCTGTTGTGACCTTCTTTTTCTGTGTGTATCTCTGGTATTTCATACCGCACCTCAAAAATTCCAGAATCTCAACTTCTTGGTTTATTTTAAAGTGTATTAAATGTGACATTTAAACAGATAGTGTCTAGTGATAATTACTGATACTTTAAAAGTCTGTAGAACTCTGTGTAAGCAGATGATGGATTTCTATCAGTTATCTGAGTGACTTTCACTGATCTGAATATGCTTTTAATACTGATTTGCAACTTTCAATTATAAATTAAAGCAAAACCTCTTCTGGCTTATGCTCAGAAGCTTGTTCTGCCTAATTAAAATGTTATTTTGGCTTTAGGTGAACAAGATGTGGCTACTGCTTTACCTCATTACCTCAATGTCTTGGAGAACACACCACCTTTAAAGGACTCGGGACTGTTGACCGTTATAACAAACATGAAAACAGAAGAATCAAGCTCGTCTTTACCAGTAAACGAAGCTCAAACACCAAATCCAGCGTGTGTAGGAAGCAAGTCATCTACTGGAAGCTCTGAAAGCTCCATGGCTGGCAGCCCCGATACAGAGTCGCCGGTGTTAGTGAATGAATATGTGCGTACAATGGCAGCTAAGATGCATTTGAGGGAGAGGAGGGATTTTTTTTCCTATGTCAGTCTTATGCCTAGTTTCTGGATATGCTCAGTTTTCATCTGTTAATTTCAGCATTATTAGGGTACTTAATGGTCAAAACCTCGTTTTTTAGGATGGAAGATAAACCCGAGTAGTGCTAGTTTCTTATGTCACTAACTTTATTAACAGGAGGCTGGTTCTGGAAATGTAAGTCAAAAATCCGATGAAGATGACTTTGTGAAAGTTGAAGACTTGCCCCTTAAGCTGACGGTGTATTCAGAGGTATTTTGCTTGTTGTTTGTGGGGTTGTTGTTTAGAAGGGCACACTATAAGCGTCTTATCTAGACAATATAAGAATTATCTAGAGTTCTTAGTTTGGCTTTATCTGTTTATAAAGGCAGATCTCATGAAGAAAATGGCAACAGAGTCTCACACCAGCAATTTGTGTGATGAGTTACTGGATGGCGGTGTAACTCAAGATCAAGAATTAGTAGGAGATGCCCAGACTCTGAAAGAACCTGGTAAAGATTATTTTATTTTCTAACTCATGTACATCTATTGGGAAAGTTACCTAAGATGGTTTCAAGTTTAAATATGCTGTTACTCTGACTAGTGGAAGATACTATAGTGATGCTGAAAGACCTTTTTTCATTACCTTGTATTAGAAAATTGTGTATTGATATGAAGGGAT
The DNA here is from genome assembly GCA_013398315.1 of Nothoprocta pentlandii. Lineage (NCBI taxonomy): Eukaryota > Metazoa > Chordata > Aves > Tinamiformes > Tinamidae > Nothoprocta > Nothoprocta pentlandii. Next base: position 1,060,227 of record VZSG01000031.1, read on the forward strand.
TTTGCATGTTGTGTCCCATCCAGTTAGTTACTGCATATTTTCATTATTTCATATTTTAAATGTATGATTAACTTGCTCACTATGGGACTTGGGACGTGGAGTAGCATTTTTTTTTTTTTTTTTTTTTTTTTTTTTTTTTTTTTTTTTTTCTTTTTTTTTTTTTAACAAGTGCTTGGCTTACAGAGGAATATAAACTTCAGCTGCTAGTCCGGACTGATTTAATAACGTGCCGTGCAACTTGCTGGCACCCTTCTCAGTGTTTAACTTGATGATTAAAAAATGTTAGGAGACTTGAGAGTAGTAATGGAGAAATCTGCCTGGTGAACACAGATGCAGATGCCTGGCGGAAACAGTCTGCCCAAGAATGGCATACCATGCCAAATCCCAAGGTAATACTTGAATGAAATATTCCTTTCTGTGTCCATGGAATGGCTTGTACCTGTTCAAGTGAGCTATGGCTCAAAATCCTTGTGAAAGAAAGGTGAGGAGAAAGTATTTCAACAAGGTGTTTTCAGGGATGTTTATAAGCAGTTGGGATGTGGTCAGGAGCTGTATTTGATGCCTTGTGCTGTTGGACACTAATGCATATGCTCTTATTTTACAGACACTGTTGGAGCTCAAAGTGCATGAGAATAATCTGCAGATGTCTGCACACCTGTACTCCATGTATACAAATGCATATAGAAGATCAGCACTAACTTACCAGAATTCTGAACGTGTATAAACATGTAAATTAGTTTTTGACACTCTGCCTCGTAGGATAGGTATGTTAACTTCTGCCTGTGGCAGTTTAAACGGCTGGAACTGAGTCCCCTTCTTCTCAGTTTCACTGGTCTTCTGTCTTGATTTTTTTTTATTGTGACTTGTTTAGTAATTTTAAAACTGTTCAAAAATGTAGTTTTAAATAAAGTTTGGACTTGTCTGTAAATCTGTCTTCTGAAAAATGTTCCTCTGGCTTACAGTGCAGTACACAGAGCTAATGTGGAAGTTCACTCACTTTAGCTCTACCTTATTAGCTGATTTTTAAGTGTTTAACTGTTTGCTATTCCAGTTCACAGAAATACTGTTAATTTTTTTGGACAAGAAAAAACTTAGTAGGAAAAAAAGTTTATTCTTTTATAAATACAACTTGTACACCTAGTACCTACCTACACAGTGCCTGATGATAGCATAAGAATTACTGATATGTAAGAAATGTTGCTCTTGTTGCCTGTGGAATTTTGCTCAGATAAATGTGCTGATTGGAATGAAGTAAATTGACCTTTTTTGTAAAGGACTTTAAAAACTCTTCTGTTTTTTTTCTGTATTTCTTTTATACTGAAAAGGCATACTATTTTGCTGTTCTTCTGCATGTAACATTTAAAACTTCTGCAAATGAAAAACAAGAATTTGCTTTGAAATTATTTGACTTTGTGAAGGATTTTGTGTAGAAAATGAAGGTAGGGAAATCTGATTAAAATTTTCTGTTTGACAAAGTCAAAGATGATTAAAGTTAGAGCATAATGAGCTCAAGGCCTAATTAGGGCTGTAGAAAATTAATTAGGAGTCTTGAACTAGAATTAACTTCTTTCTCTTCATAGTTTTTTTGTGTTTTTGTTAGCATCAGAGTTCAAATGTGAAGTTGTAGAATTGATCTGGAAAATAGCTTATTCAGTGTATCTGCTATAAGATAGAACCCGTATTTACCCTCTAAGAAAACAAAATTTTCCTTCCAGAAGTTTTTAAAGTTAAACTTTTCTTCTTCCGACTAAGATCTGTGATCTTAATTTCTGACTTGTCTTTGATAAGTAAGTGTGCTTCTCCAGCTCTAGGGTGTGAGGGGCAGTTTGGTGGCCCCAAGTGTGAATAAAATGATAGTGAGTTGGACTACTGTTGTTTATGCACATGTTTTTGAGGTGGTGTGGTGTACTACTATTTAGAGAATATAACAGTCCTTTTTAAGGGTTTAGCCTTTGTGTTTTTAGTTTTGAGTTTACCTGAGTAACAAGTACATTCTGAGAAGACGGATAGAAAATGAAAAGTGTGAGTGTAAGGGCAAATCTCTAAAGGTGTAAAGGTGAGTTGTCAGTCAAGTTGCAAACACTATGATGATACTGCACGCAGAAGGAAAAGCACTTTGAGGGCAGAGAAAAAACCTCTGGACCAAGGTCGGCTTGTGAAGATGATAATGGGGGGGGTGGATTAAAAAAACCTTTTTGCTACCTGTTTGGCTCTGTAGTCAGTTGCTACAGCAGCCTGCATAAGCATTCCCAAGGACAGAATCAGTGCATCCTCTAGATCAAAACCTACTTCCTAGGAACATCCTGAAACTGTAAGCTCAAGAAACAAGGCCATAAACCATAACAGTGCAAGAGTTCAGCACGCAAAGGATGAGTTTAGTGCCTGCCTCCAGTGAAGGACTGGGCTGTCAGACTGCGCTGCAGCCCAGGGTGACTGATGCTGCACAGACCACAGCTGCCTTCCCCAGCACTGGCCCTTTGGCTCAGGGCACGGCTGGGCTGCGGTGACATGTGCTCATGTTATGCAGGTGAAGAAACGTGCCTACAATCTGTCAGCAGGGCTCTTGCTCTGGCCTCTTGGGCATGAATGAAGAAGCCTGATGTAACACGAAAGACCTAAGTCCAGAACCTGCAAGCACAGAGTTGAGAAAAAGCTGCCTTTCCACATACTGTGGAAAGAACTGAAAAACTTGCCTTTGAAGATTGGGGGAAGAAGGAAAATACTAACTAGCTGAAGTGGAAGAGTGACAGCTGTAGCCTAGGAAAAGAGGGGGGAGAACAAATCATTAATGAAAATGTTTATATCTTTAATTTATACTGATTACAGGGTATATAACTAATGCCTCCCACAAGTCCTCTACACAGTGTAGCTTGGTAGCTGTTGTAAGAAAGTCCTAGTTAGAAAAGGGCTGTTTGAAACATTTAGTGAGTACGTAACTCCAAACCCTCACCTCAGGACTTTCATGCAGAAATACCTTTCAACTGTCCTCATAGTTTTTATTAATAAACCCTACAGTGGGGTGAGGGAGAAAAGGAAATCTCTCTACTTCTATCATTCTTTGGTTCACTCGGCTAGTAACACATGGGCTCTCCTTTGTTAGTATCAACATTTAGCAAGTACTGAGGGCACAGCAATAAAAGAACCATCATTCACTGTTTCCCAGTGGGTTTAGTAAATGTGCCTGCTTTGCATGAAAGCTCTTTCCTGCTGGGATGAGTAAGGTGGGGCAAGGTGGCATTTTCTGACCTCTTCTGCCACCAAAAAAAAAGGTCTGCTTGAATTGATCTTTCTCTGTTAATCTGTGTTTTTAATCTCTTTAGTTGTGCTTTCTCTGCACCATCTTGTATTTTATTGCATTATCCCCTGTGCACAGAGTAGATTTGTTAGGGAAGATGCGCTCTGTGTGTTACGTTCTTATTCTAGCCCTACTCCTCTGTGTACAGCTCCCTTCAAATATTACAGCCAGGGTCACTCCAAAGGGAAGGGCTCAGTGGTGTTGGGTCTTGCTTAAAACAACTACAAGAAAGCCTGGGCCATAACTACTTTCCAAATCTGTACCAAGATAAGAGAATATCCATCAAGTTAGCCTTAATATTTGATATGAGATAGTGTCATAAGGTTGGTTTTATGCCAGCCAAATTGCTTGTCCAGCCCAGAATGAAGAGGCTGCCCAATATGCACATACTAAAGCTGTGGGAAGCACCTGCTTGGGTGATTAAACATTGGATGTATAAGGCATTTTTGTATGTATCTTCACTGTAGAACAGTTTTATGTAGAGTATGAAATAAAAGGAATTTAGATACATTTTAAGGCAGAAATTTAGATGCACCTTAGAGCAAATTGATTTTTTTAAGAGATCTTTCTTTAGAGGGAAATTCATGTGCAACACATCACTCTTGCAGGGTTAGCTCCTTACCCTAGAGTAAGTAGCAAAGTAGTAATCATAATGCAGTGAGTGGTATAGAATAAATCCAAATTATATTAGAAGTAAATTCATTTATGCTACCCAAAGAAATGGCTACTTTGAGGAAAAGGTGGAATTGATTTCTTGAAGAGATTGTGACATTGCTTTGGAAGCTTGATTGGGTTTATTGGATTGTTGCAGCTCTGTCATGGAATGATTCACACCTCAAAACTAATTAAAGCATTCCTATAAATCAAGCATTAAGACAATGAAAAGCCCATAGCTTTAGGGTGCCTTTGCTGCAGGACTAGTGTTTAGAACAGGAACTACCAGCTAGAAGTAAAACTCAGGCAAAATAGCAAAACTAACAGCAAGGAGAGCAAACAGAAGTTAATCCCTCCCTGGGAATTTTTGAAAAGCAAACTAAATAGTTAATTTTTTCTTCCCTCGAAAGGCAGTGTCGCCCATCCTTTACAAGCTCACATTAGTGCTTTATTCGAAGACAGACTGGAACATTTCTTGTCCCACTTTTATGTAAGCTTCTCTCTCCTCATTTGTCATGAGAGACACGAGCGCTGGATTTTCATTGACTTCACTGTAGGAGCGAGGCTGCCCAGCTACCATTAAAATGGGATCTTGTGTTTCCTGCTCCTCCTCATGCTCCAAGTTGCTGCCAGCTTCTTCCGTCACTGGTGCTCCTGCATTCTTGGCATCTTCCTCACCCTCACTGGTGTCACATCCTGAGGTAGGTAGCTTGCTTTTGCCTTTGACCAGGGACACGTGTTTGGGGCCCAAGGATGACTTGGATTCATGAATCAGAAGAGTCCGGATGATTTCTGTGTCCGTGCCCATTTCTTTGGCATTTTCTTCAATTTCTTCAGAAGGATGCACTCCTAATACAGAACATCGAGTGTTAGAGGTAGCGATAGGAACCGCTTTAGCAATTATGGTAACCATAGCCATCCTCATGTAGCCTTTTCCTGCTCTGCATCCTGCTCACCCCCCCTGCTGCATTCTCTTCATGGCTCAATTTTGAGAATTCTGCAGTAACTTTGGGGTTGCTTTAACTATGCTCTCAGAAGGAGACCTGATGAGAAGGTGTCTTTAGGAATAGTATACCTAATACTAAGTATACTACTACTGCTATTATTATTACACTTACAACTGTTCTCACCAAAAGGCTGGTTTTCAGAGACACTAGGGCTTGACAGGCACTGACTGCAGCACTGAAAGGTCCCAGTTCAGTAGGAATCCTCTTTTCAATAGGAAACCTCCACCTCAACGTATCTTACCAGCACTATTGGCAGTGGCTGCTGTTGCTCCTTCCACGGTGCTCCGTGACATCCAAACAGGTTGCTCTTTAGTGACTTTTTCTCTTCTTTTCTTCTTGGGCTCAGAGTCCTGGACATCTATAACTAAGTTTTGGGTGTACATATTGCCAAAGGAGGAGCACCTGCTGGCCCATTTTTCGGGTCGGCTGCTGCATTCCAGCATGCTTGAACACACCTTATCATCAAAGCTGAAGGAAACATGACCCATGAGAGAGATTCAACACAAGCCTCAGTTAAAGGAAATCTTAAAGTCTCCCTTCTCAGAGCCCTGTGGTTCTGAACCATTAGCTGTTGCCCATTCTCTTCTCTGGAGCATCCCTGCATGAAGCACACTGAGAGCAGCGTTATTTTCTCACAGTGAACACTATTGGCCAAAGGAGGGAAAGTCTATAGGAGAACTATGTGCTCCTTGAAACAGAATAGGTAGTAAAAATAAAACTCTTAGTAAACCAAACCAGTAACTGAAAATGCCTTAATACATTAAGGAGCTTGGAGTCCCATAAACTAGGCAGTACCAAACAAAACAGAAGAGAAAGTGGGCTGTAAATTAGGTATTTAGCCAGGCTTTTACAACTGGAAGGTCTGGGGGAGTGGGAGTTGTATTGATCAAGAGCTCTGGAGCCGCATTTGTACCTTTCTGACAATCCTGGGATTTCTGTAGGCTGGGGCTCCAGCAAGTCGTAGGGCAGGACGATGTCCTCGGTCTCCCTGAGGAGCAGGAAGATGGGCTCGATCTGCTCGTTGAACCTGGCCAGCAGCGTGCGCGCGTCTCGCCTGGGCAGCGCCGACGCATCCTCCTCCACCTCCGCGTTGCAGTAGGTGCAGCGGAAGGTCTCTGCAGCATTGCCCACACAGCACGTTTGCACACAAGGGAGGTAACTCGTGGGGAAATTCACAGCCTGGACAATACCAACCAAATCCAAGCAGCTTCTCTAGACTCAACATTAGTTTGCTCACAGCATTTGGAGAACCTCATGTTGAAGGCAAGCATGAGAAAACAGGAGACATTTGTGAGCATAGATGGCATCTGTTAAGGATTCTTTTGAAGTTGAAAAAGAGATACCTACAGTAAGGCCCACATTTGTCTCAAGGCAAGAGTTTTAAAGTATACACTTTACTGGAAAAAATATGAAAAAAAATTGTTAAATTACAGAGAGACCACTTTGCTAGCTGAGAGTTCAGTAGCTTCAGCTTGCAATTTCAGAATGATCAATAATACATGAAGTATTATTGATTCTTCCTGGCTCTGACATCCTTTCCAGATATCATAGCTCAAGCCTTAACATAATAACTGCACTTAGAATTATACATTGCCGTAATGTGTGATGCCATTTTAATTCTTTTTTTACACCATACTCTCTATTTAGTTACTTTAGACTGTCAGAAGAGAAACGCCCAAGCCCTGGTGTCATCTCTGCTGTGGATTGTTGGGGGCCTCAGGAGGTTTCCAGACCAGCACAGGAGTTACAGCACCCCTCTGTTGCCAACTTGCATTGTTTTTACCACAGGAGGTAGGTACAGAGTTTTATTAAAGCTCCATCATGTCTTCTATCAGAAGTGATTGACACAGATGAGCTAGTAAATTCAAGGCATGAGGGAAAATGCATACTGTGTTCTCATGCCTCTCATGAGGAAGTGCAACACAAGCCTGATGAGTTATTTTACCTCATAGCAAAACTGAGGCCAGGACCTGAATCTCCATCCTACATCTTAAATTCCAGATTATGCCTCTTGTTCAACCTATTTTACAAACACTGCTTTCTCTCTTACCCTCAAATACCCAGCTGTTTACCCTGGTCCATACCCACCAGCAAACAAGAGGTATATTCTAACAAATGCAAACTCCACACAAATCACCACCATTCTCCAAGTTATTCTTCAATATATGAGCAGTATAAGCAGTATAACCAAACATACCTGTAAATACATCAAAGAGCTGGTTGACCTCCAGGTCTGTGTACTTGCTGGAGCAAGACGGACACTTAAAAGATGACCTGGTAGTTGAGTCCCGCTCCTCTGCCTCTATCTTCCGGCGCATGTGGTCCAGTTTGTACTTCACCACGTCCACCAGCACCTTGTAGTTGATGTAGTAGTAGTTGTGCCTCGTGCTCTTCCCGTTGGGCCCCGTTTCGACTCGCACGCGCAGCTTGACCAGCTTGTCCGCCTTGAGCGTGTTGAGGACGGCGCGGAGCTGCTTGCGCTCGTACTGCAGCAGCTGCAGCAGGGCGTCCTCCTTGACGCAGGGGTAGCGGAGCAGCACGTCCAGCGCCAGCGAATACTCCACGCCGTAGAAGCCGCGCACCAGGTACTTGGCCAGGCGCTTCAGGGCCGCCGGCACCTCGGGCATGACCTGCGGGGCCTCCATCAGGAGCCGAAGCGCTGGGTTTTCCAAGCAGCAGCCTTAGTGCCGCGCACGGAACGGGCAGGCTGTGGTGAGGCTTTCTTGAAGCTCAAAGCTTTGTATCAAGTAGTCCTCTTTTTACTTTGCTGCTCTTCTGGAATAATCTGCACCGAACAGATTAATATAAAATCCTTAATCTGGATGTGGGAATGGGCTAGTACATGTAGATATCAAAGGTTATCTGATCCTCAGTATAGTATTCAAAATATTGACCCACATACCCACGTGGGCATAAGGACCCACAAAAATGACTAAGGAAGATTAGGATAGGACAAGCCATAGTGCTGTTCTTCACTGAAGGCAGCGTAGTTACCTTTCACACCAAGGTCTACCTAAATTAGCTCTTTGCTTTCACAACCAGCCAAGGAAGATCTGACCTAAGCACTACATGAGCTAGAAATTACAGCACAGGGCAGAAATGAGGCACTGAATCCTTAGGTTAGTTCAAGCAGTGTGAAGCAGAGGAGACTCTTTCCTGTGTGTGATCATCTCTTGGGATTTTCCCCTTGGCTGCTGCAGTCAGACAAAGATCAAACTGCTGGAGCAGAGGGTGGGATCAGAGCACTGTGCCTTGTCCAACACTGTCCTCACTCAACACCGTGTGTCGGGGCCGAGCCTGCTCATCCCACCACACAAACCCCACAGGAGGAATTTGTAAAACTCTGCTCCTTGGCTCCCTTCCACCTTGCAGAAAATAGCCTTTGACACTAACCAATTCCTAAGCCCATTAACGGGGATATAATTATTCCAGTCTAACTCAACTGCCATTACCACTCCTCATTAGCAAGGGGTGGGAGGAGATGAACTAACTCCGCAGGTAAGTCTCAGGGAAGCTGATGCTGCCCCGCTCGCTGGGCTTACGCCCTTGGGTACCGTGTCCAGGCAGGTGGCTTTGCCAGGCAGCCCCGGGGCCGAGCAAGCCCAGCAGGGACGGCGGGGCCGCCAGACAGGACGCTGAGTGGGCAGCGGGAGGGCAGTTATGGGGCAGCTGCCCTGGCACCTTGCCCACACCTGCCCCTCGTGTGTCACGGCTGCACAGAGCCTCCCAGTGACCTTGAAGACAAGGCCCAGGTAAAACAGATAAGAAGCCCTTTGCAGCAGCACCGTAGCTAATTACTGGCTGCTTGGTCACCTAAACCTGCTGGCCTGGGGCTAACAAAGTCAGCTAGAAAATGAGAAGGTAGCAGGACCACGTTGCCATCTGGGGGAGATCTCAACAGGGCCTAAGAGAAGCTGCCCCACGGAGCAGGGAGGCACAGAGGCTTCCCCGCTCCGGGAAAGCTGCTCCTGACCTTGCTCCCGAGGAAGCCTCGGCAGTAGCAGGGACACACTGCACACAGAAACCCAGTCCCAGCTTTCCCACGGGACGGCTCCAGGAGCGCTGGAATAGGCCTGGGTATCCTCTGGAGGACTCCTTACCTGGGGTTTGTACTCGGTACTTCCATCTTTAAAACAAGCACTGCAAGTTTGGCTTGTGCAGAAGTGCTTCTAAACACCTTGATGTTAAAAGAGTGACCTGAGGAAAGCTTTTTAACCATTAAACTGGTCAGGAAAAAGGAAAGGGGGGGAAGGAAAAAGTAGCAGCAGCTGCTGCCCACAGGGACTAAGTGGCTTGAAGTGGGAATGTGCTTCAGGGCTGAGTTGCAGTTTCCATTAAAGAGAAGAGTATTTTGCTATTGCTGGGGTTTTCTTTTTGTTTTTGGGGGTGAGGGGCAGAATGTGTCAATTAACAGCTTCAACAAGACACTTCACAAACCATCAGGTGCTCTAAAAATAGGAGCAGATTCTTCTCATTGGGGTAGGAGCAATATTTTCAGTACACTGTCTATCTCTAAGGTTACCCAGTGACTTAGCCGCAAGAGAGGACCTCCTGTTTGCAGGTAACACGGAAGGCACCGGTGCCTCATTAAGGAGGCCGTACCCAGCCCTTCCACTGCCCCACACACCAGAGCCACAGGTACCTTGGGGCCCCCTCGCTGCTTGGGAAGCCCACGCAGTTGTTTGCCACGCCGCTAGTCAGACTTTCCCATTGACTTTCACGTTAACCTGCAGCGGCGGCGCACCGAACGGGTTCTGCCAGGTCCTCCGGAGGCGGCTGCTTAAATAACACCCTACCCGAGCTGTCCGAGAAGACAAACCAGGCACCTCGCTATGTTTTGATCAGCTCTTGCACATTAAAAGCATCAAAATAGAAGGACTTGTAAGACTGGATATTGAAAAAAAAGTCACAGGTTGCAGCTAAATTACAAATACCATCATTACCTCCCTTGTAGATGAAGAAAATTTCAGGATGATACTATAGATGCTCCTTTCCTAAGAGCCTGAAGTAACTGCATGAAAACCTTAAGTATTGTCCAGCCTTTTCCTAGCCCTATCAGTGATAAGTCCTAATTAACTCCCAGCTGGAGCAAGTGAGCCCCCAAATGTCATTCATTAGCAGCTGAATGAATTCAGCTTTATGTAGGTTGCATCAGAGCAAAGCTACAAATCTGATTGCTCAAGAGAATCCACCTAGAGCAGACAAGGATTGAAATTTTAAGTGACTGCAACTGCTGGTTAGTGCTTTCATTAGCATGACTTCAGAAGGCCAGAAGTATCATCATTAGCTTTCTGATTGCCAAATCAAAATTTAGCTTAGATAATTTATATAATTAATGCTTAGAATTTTTTATAGCTGAGCAAACCTGGAAACTTGCATGGCTTGTAGGGAAGAAAATTTTTAATTTCTACACTTCTGCTTATTCATCTTTTTTGGTGATTAAGTCATCAAATGTCTGAAATTGCTACATGTGTTTTTCTCTATGCATTTCTATAAAAATATGAATACTATTTATTTATGAAACGCTTGAATTTATAAACAGCATGAAAATAAGGGTACAAAACACTGCAGTTAAAATGCTAATTTTATTAGCACTACAGTCATTGTAGATTCTGCATTCTGAAATCCATGTGTGTTTTCCATACATTTTCTTAGATAAGAGCAGCGATGGCGAGTCAGGCTTTCGCAATGATGCACCTCAGGTGTTCTTGGCAGGCGTTGTGACTTACCTTGTGCTTTTGCTATTGCTGTTCATTACTGCAAATCTGATTTCCCAACACGTGGGGCGTCTCTGGAGGGTCCACGGATCCCCCTGAAACATGCAGGGATTTGTGTGCATGGAACAAATTGTGGGAGTGGAGTACGAAACCCTCAAACAAGAACCTCCCTGCAGGGGTGAGAGATTGTCTGGTGGACACGCACAGCCGAGGAGCACAGGGGTAGAGACAAATTGAACACTTTAAGCTGCAGATTTTAAATCTCACGGGGATAAAGTTAAGTAGATGATGGAGTTTATTCCATAGAGGGGTTCTTGTCTGTAGTCCTTGGTTACTGCCTTGTGCTACAACATGCAAAGGAGCCAGGCTGCTTGCTGCTGCCTCTCAGCTTTATTCCGAGGGGAAACCCTGGTGGGTTTCCTTGTGCTTGGGATGGGGAACGTGTGGCGTCACCTCCGGGTGCCCCTCGCGCGGCAGCCCCGTGAGCAGCGTGGGGAGAAGGCACAAAATGGCCTCCCGCCACAGCCCGGCTGGCAAGGGGGCACGCAGCGCCGTGGGAAAGGTGGCTCTCGCTCCCGGGTTGTGCAAGCCTGGCAGCCGGAGCTGCCGAGACGGGCAGGGATTCCCTGGCTCCGCTTGCAAACCCTTGGGAGGGCGGGAGTGTTTACGCGGAGCGGCGTTGCCGCCATGCCGCGCTCGCGGCTGCTGCGCGGGGAGCAGGCCCGGCCTCGCCTGAGCAGCGCCGCCGCGTGCGGAGACACGTGAAGAGACACGTAACGGGAGGCGGACCAGAGGTCGGAGGAGAAAACGAGGGGGTCGCTTCTCTGGAAACAACGGTGTGATCTAAATCTGCACAAGCATGGACGTGGCGTGCTCCACCTGAGTGTGGCAGAGCACAGGTTGCTGCAAACGGCCTCTGGGGAGGCTCTGGTGAGTATCGTGAGAGCACCTGAGATGTTAGGTTGTTATTCTTTGCCCAATACTGGCAGTCCAACATCCCCCCGAAAGGTGCACAGCAGCTGAATCCCACACCCTCCACAGCAACTTGTATCGAGGGAGCAACCCTCCCTCTGTGCAAAGGCCAGTCCTGGCACTCCGAGACGCGACGCGGCCTCTGCACACGCTGTTGGACACAGGGCTTCCTAACGATGTCGTCACATGTCTCTCCTTTCCCTCCGGGCTGTTCCTTTCCCAAGGTCTCTGCCTTCTCTGCTGCTAATTTTCATCAGTTGGTGTGTGGCCCTGAGCCAAGTTTATCTTGTGAACTGTGCAATCCTTGTGCTGAGGTTTTCACCGTATTACCCAATTCCATGGTCCCTGAAGACATGCCGGCATCCGACTGAATCAGCCTGGGTGCTGTTGGACTTATGTTTTCAAGCTAGTTTATGCTGTAGCCTTAACAATAACCAGGAAGAGAAAGGACATTGAGCCTGTTCTGCCTACGGAGTTCTCAGTACAGAGTTTGAAGGTGACACTGATGGATAATTTGAGAGGCAAAAACTCGGGGTGGATCTCAGCACTCCACGTGTTTCAGCATAGCTCCCTCAGTCCTCCATCATGACTGGTGTTACCAAAATATGACCACTGGGATCACAGACTGTGTCCTCACCAAACAGCTCAACCTGTTGGGTTGACTTGGCAGCACCATCAGAAACAGGGCGAGCTCAGTTCTCCTGACCAGTACTTAACTGGTGGGTCTAGGACATCCTCCTTTCTCTAGCGAAGCCTTATCACATTCATGCCCTGAAAACTGAAATAAAGCCAAAGTCTTTCATTTTTCTGTTGTTTTACTTCTCTCTCCTCTGATATCCCTCCTTGGCTCCTACTTCTGCCTCTCTTTCTGTTCTCCTCTCTTCATCCCAGCTGTTTCTGTTCCTTTCTGCCATCTAGTTCACACAGGTGGCCCATGTACCTTCTGGAGGTCGCCATGGATGTCCTGAGAGAATTAGTTTCCATCTCCCAGCTTCTTGCTCGAATGTAGATACAGCATTTGCAGAACTAAAACTACTCAAGGCTTCCTAAGCAGAGGCCAAACTGAGGTGGTGGTGGGTGTATGCAGCTATGCCTAATCCTGGCAACTCCAGAACTAAGTTTGTAATTCCAAAAAGATGAAATTTCAGCACTTTGCAGTCTTAATTATTTGTTTTGCTATAGGTTAAAATTTATGTTTCTGTCTTCCTCAAAGAGAGGAACCATTTTTTCAACTAAAATATGAAGAGGAAAAAGTCTTAGGCTAACTTTTTTTCCGGTGTTGGGTAAGTTCAGCAAGGCTAAAGGCAAACCGAAGTGCAATGGTGAGAAACATGGAGCAAGCCGTGCTGACTGGAGCTGCCATGAACAGGTGACGCCCAGCAGGGACAGCCTCACCACTGACATTCTTCTGTTCCTCAGAAGAAGAAACCTGGAGCTGGGAGGACATACTTTGCAAAACGAATTAGACCAAGAGAAGTTGCCCCATACAGAATTCATGTCATTTGGAGCTGATTCACTGTAGTACAGAAAATCAGTTTATGTTCTCAGGGAGTAAACTGCTCAGTGTTAGTATACAGAAGTCTAATCCCTTTATATGTAATGTCCTTTCCTCTAAGAGTGTGGGAGCAGACTAAGCAACCAAAGACTTTCATCTTTGATACTTAAAGCTGGGATGCTCTGAGAAGCTGCAGGCAGACTTGCAGGAAACACCTGCACTACCTACCAGCTTCTTGAGCACAGTTTTGGCCACGTTGCAAGTCGTTTTACCAGGCTGTTCAGCAACCAAAGGCAGCTTCCTATATAATGCTTAAAAAACTGCAGACTATTTTTTCCAAGGCAAATTGTGTTTCTGTGGTTTTTGCCTCTGCTTTGATTAAGGTTTATTCCTTCTGGCTCATCCTGTTCTTCTGGAGTTACGGATGAAAGGCTGAGCTGCTTGGAAGAGCTTTGTTGTTGCTTCTCACCACCGCTTCTGGCCCTCCAAAATAGGCCAGGACAGGGACAAATGAATAATCGCAAGCAGGTTATTTGCTTGGTGAATCCAGCAAGGTGAAATACTGACAGCCCAGGAAGCTGGCTGCGAGGTGGTGTGCAGGGAACGTGGAGTGTTTCATCGTTAATCCCAGTGCCTTCCTCAAGCTTAGTTGCTCCTTCGGAGCAACAGTAAAAATCTGCAAGAAGCTGAAACACTGAGGCTGCCCCTCACAGAGCCAGGCTGTGTAGTAACAAAGCAAAACAAAAGTGTGTTTGTCCCAACGGGCTGCTCTCTGCTGCAAGAAAAGCTGGTGACTTCTCAGGGCGGAACTAGGAATTGCTTTGTGAACCTTGCCCTATGTGAGTGAAACGCCTGCTTCTCACTGGATTGAAACAAAGTTTTTAAAAAAGGACCAGGTAAATTCAACTAATGAGCTCTAAGCAGAACCTCGTTTCAAAATAAAATAGTTGCTTGCTGCTCTAGAGAAAAGAAGCCTTAAAAAATGAAGTCTAACTGTAAATCAGCCCGTATCCTCAAAACTTCTCGGACACCTCAACTGTGTTGTGTACAGCAACTAGGCATGAAAAAACATCCATTTTCTGTCTTTTAGTATTTGTAAGAACACTCTTAAATTACACCCCAAAGCTACAAGTCAGCATCTGTCTTTCTTGTGGCATAGCCTTTGCTTATGCTAAACCATCTAGGGCAAGAGGAGGAGACACTAAAACCAGAAGGTTCCCCTATGTGCACCACTGGGAAATTAGTGTTTTTCTCCGTCCTGAGGAATCCCTCCGAACTCATCCTTTCAGCTCCGACAGAGAAAGGCCAAACCCCAGGCGCTGCCAGGGTCAACCCCCCATTGCTGCTCACGTGTTCCTCACGCGGCCACCTCGTTTTGCACGAGGGAGGCACCCAAAGCCCATTAGTTACAGCCTGCAAATAGCCCGCTCCAATGCGGGACAGGACTAATTAAGCAAGGAAACTTACTGTTAAGTGGCAACCTGATTTGATTATGCCTTTCTTATGCAACTAGTTCCAGAGAAAGCTGAAGAAACCCCTACCTGATTAAGGTGTGAACCCAGCAGAATATAATTTGCCTTCTACAGTGTGGGCAGGAACATCAGCTTGGGTTTGTTTCATAGGAATCCTCTGATCTGCAAATTGTATTTTATACACGTGTTTCCCCCAGTCTCACCCTCAGCTCAGGTAGTGTGCTGCTGCGTGCACACTTCACATCAAAATAAAATAACCCCCAAGGTTGGGGGGTTAGGTAGGTCAGTGGCAGGCAGCTTAAGAAACATGTAACTACTTGAGACATGGCTGAAATCAGTCTGTAAGGAAGTGAATGCCCTCACTGCCATGTAACATGCACGGTGGCTTCCTCAGAGATACGAAATTGGAGCACAGAATGTCACCAAAGAATGAAATTCTTCAAGAATATTTATTGTATTAGTATTTATTGGGTTTGGAGCAACAGAAAAATCTGTTTTAAAAAAATTAATAGGTCAAGGAAGAACTTCAGCAAGAGATCTGCAAAACAGTGAACAGATATTTCCCGAAGAGCTTGTTTCTGTACTAAATATGCTGTTGTGGTAGGTTATTTTATACCAAGACCTCTTAGACATATCACAGAATCATTTTGGCTGGAAAAGACCTTCAAGATCACCGAGTCCGACCATATCGTTATACGGAATTAGAAGACTAGTAATTCTCCCCAGGTGTTTAGGAAAGGATACAGAAGCACCTGCTAGCACAATTTAGAATTCCTATCGTGCTTCGTAGGTGCTATTTTAGCCCATCTGTGATTTAAAAGAATTCTGAATCTGAGCGCAAATACTGAAGGCATCTAGAGCTACCCCCAAACTGTTTTTTGCAGAAATAGCTGAATTTGAGCCCCCCCGCCCCCATTAGTGCACATTTCTGCCCGCAGCGCTGCTGCCAGGTGGGTGCCACGCAGGGCGAGCTCCTCGCGGGCGCTCTGCATCCCAAGGCGGTGGCTCCTTCCAGGAGCGGTGGTTTTCCCGGGAGGGCCTCCCGCGCAGCGCAGCGGGGCGGGAGGCCCCTACCAGGGGCTGCAGGGGTCGGGGCACTGGCGCAGGTAGGTCTCGGTGTGGCCGCCGCGCACGTCCATCAGCGTGGTGCACACGGTGAGCTGCGGCGCCCAGGGCGAGAGCCGCGTCACGTGCTGCCGCCCGCCTCCCTGCTGCCCTCCCGCTGCCGCTTCCACCCCAGGGAGCTGCTCAACCTCCCCTCGGAGAAACCCGGCTTTGCTTTTGAACCCCCCACCTCAAGCCCCTCAGACTGGAAGACCTTCTGTTGCAGCAAGAGTTATCAGTCGTGTAGCCAGAGGCAGCTGCATTTGTCTTGCACAATATGTAGGGCACTGCTGAGGGCACCCTTCTAATCTGAATTATCCTCTGCACATCTGAAGGGCAACTGCCTCCTCCTCAAACCAGGAGGTCTGAGGCCAGACCAGGCTGCTGGGGGCTTCAAACCCTTTGTTCCAACACTTACTTTTTCCCTTTACAATGTTACTTGGAAGCTTTCACTTTCACATGCTGTTTTTTACCCAGCAACGCACTCAGCTTTCAGAAGCTGC
Source organism: Nothoprocta pentlandii (assembly GCA_013398315.1). Classification (NCBI taxonomy): domain Eukaryota; kingdom Metazoa; phylum Chordata; class Aves; order Tinamiformes; family Tinamidae; genus Nothoprocta; species Nothoprocta pentlandii. The sequence goes on from VZSG01000031.1 coordinate 1,076,446, forward strand.
CACCAAATATATTGTGAATATATTGGGAAATACTAACTCGGAGCGGGGCCTTCTCCCTGCTCCGTTCTTCCCTGGTGGGGGCTCGGTGCCTGTGGGGCACACAGGTGCCTGTAACCCTTCCTGCCACATCCCTGCTCTTCCTCCCTTCCACCTTTCGCCCTCTCCCTCTTTCCTGGGAGCTGCTGGGTGCTCCCTGGGGGGCAGTTCTGCTCGGTGGCCCTCTCTAAAACGAGCAGATCAAGGCTCCATAAGAGGCTGCCACGAGGGGCTCTTAGAACCCAGGCAAGGTTTTCGCTTCATGCGTAAGTTGTAGCCTCCCAGATCTAGAGCAATACCTTGAACTTCACTTGCCCTGTGAGCTCATCCCTACAGTGCAACAGCGTGGTAAAAACTGAACGTCCTTTGACCGTCTCCTTAGATATGTCACGTGTCCCTCCCCTTCACCAACCCTCCCACAAGAAATTTTGGGGGAAAAAAAAGAAAAAGCAGTGTTACCTTGTTGAGGACAGGCTTTGTGGAGAGAACATCATACATGGTTGGTAATGAGATATTCTGCAAGGAAGCAATACACTGGTGTTAGTGGACATAGACTTGCTTACCTAGCTCTGTGTGCAGATGCNCAAGGAAGCAATACACTGGTGTTAGTGGACATAGACTTGCTTACCTAGCTCTGTGTGCAGATGCTCACAGAAAAAAAAAAAAAAGAAAAAGAAAAAAAAAGAAAAAAAGCTATGTTATGGAATGGATGGTATGGAAAAGTATGGAATATATAAAACCCTGTGATCAGAAGAGCAGGGGTTGAAAAGCAGCCCCAGCAGGCTAGATCTCACTACAGCACAGGAAGCCAGACTTACAGTGCCTGCTGCCAGGCAGTGTTTGCTGAATTTTGCTAGCAGTAAAAAACAGTTCAGGAAACACTGATATTTCTCAGAAAATCTTCAAGTTTATCACCCTATATCCACAGCAAGAAAAAAACACAACACAAAAATACTGTAAAGCAGTGAAAAGCCTCAAGCTAGGGAAGCAGAAAGCCTGGCTGCAGCAAACACTGGTGTAAGGAGGAACAGAGCAGCGCAGACCAACTGTCCCCAAGGCACTAGGTGCTCCTGTCCTCGCAGCTCCGCGTGCAAAGGCCCTGCTGGTCCCCGCCGCGTGGGCGGCCACCCGGGGACAACGTGAGCGTTTTTGGGCAGGCTGAGCTGCTCGGCGCGCTCACCTCCTGCCTCGTCTGGTTGAGGCACTTCATGGCGGGCGTGCGGCGGTTGTCCAGCACCAGCGGCGGCTTCCAGCGGTCGTAGTTTGTTTCCAGCACGTACCACGAGCCCTTCTTGAGATCAAGGCTGAAAGAGAGACGCAGGTCTGTCATTCACTTCTCTAAGTCAATGCTCTAGGAAACTAGGTGTGTTTTTTGGCCTACTGCAGGTGTGTTGCAGCAGTGATGTTAAAGAACTGAATTCTAGCACAGGAGTCGAGAGAAACAGGGCACAATTCTCAGTGCAGCCTGTCCTCTCCTGAAGACTCCAGCGAGATCAAGCAAACTCACTCCCAGATGTCCAGGGTCGCTGTCCTGGAACGAGTTATCACGCAGCCTTCTCCGGATTTTTTTCCGCCCAGTATGAAGTAAGCTGGAGCCAACAGTCTTGTTTTTGTCAGTTTTTCTTTTGCATCCTCATAACTGCAGGGAACAAGGAAAGTTTTATGCTATTACATGCCATAAATGGTTCAAATACTGAAGAACTAAGCTTCAGACCCAGGAAATATTTGGTTTTTAACCCTTCTTCTCCTTTCAGCCATGGACACAAGGCCTGCGTCATTACGAAAGATCACGTTTCAGCAACACTTCTCCACTTAAACTGTGCCTGGCACAAGGTGCTCCTTGCACACAGGGTTTTTTATTTTTACTTATTTATTTTTTTAAACATAAGAAAGAGAGATTCAATAATGATGCACTTTAGTAGTTTGACACTCCATCTAATTAATTTACTGCATCAGAGCTTTATTACTGGTTACTTCCTACCCTATACTAACTCTGGCATGTGTTTTGATGCAGAATACTGTTATACATTCAGATGCTGATAAGTTCATTAGAAAAGAAAAAAAAAAAAAAAAAAAAAGAAAAAATCTGAAGAGTTCTAAAAGCAATTGTATGCTCTGCTTTCTCTTCTGCACCACTCACATGAATTCTCAGCACAGACAGGACCTGTTTAATACAAGGTTACTAGGAAATTATCTATTATCAGTTGGTACTTAATGAGAGAAAATTTACCTACAATATTCATGCCGGTCAGGAGCAAAACAAATTAGAACATGCAAATATTTAGAGGCGGGGGAAAAATGTGTAATACCTTGTAGCATTCTCCAGGACTGATCTGGTCAGAAAGCCCATCCACATACCATCTCTTCTACCAAGAAACCACTCAAATATTCCTGCAAAACATCACTGGTTACAATACATAAACAGCTTGTTTTCATAAGCCTCTGTCATGCTAGTCCAGCTTTCCAGCCCTTAACCTGAGCTGTTTTATCTTACTCACCTGGAATCTTCTCATCTTTTGATCATCTGTCATCCTACACTTAAGGTACACTTAATGTCTAAAAAGCTTGTCAAAGTGCAGAAATGAGCATTACTCACCAATGTAACCACCATCAAGGCTGAAACGCTCATTCATGGTCAGGGTGAAAGTGTCCTGAAAAGCATTAAAGCAATAAGCCCTTGCCCAGGGGCAGCACCAGTAAGAAGCAAAGCCCACCCTGCAATGGACCCGCCAGCTTTAGCGCCAGCTTTGCAGGCACTGCCTCGCATGGGGGCTGCAGGAACAAGCCCACACCAAGGACTGGCCCCTGTCTAATCCCTGAGTAGGCAGCAATGGCAGCTCCCAGGTTCTGTGTCTGTGCTTATGCAGCAACTAGCAGGCCAAGGTTTTGTGAGAGCAACTCAAGCCTACGGTGGTTTTCCTTTTCAGCTTTTTGCATTACTTGTTTCTCCTCCCCTGCTGTCTGTAACCTCCTTTTTAGATCTCCAAGTACTAGTCCAACTTGAAGGCAAATTCTTACCTTCTAGCCTAAGTAAATACACTGATACGTTAGTGTTGTTCACACGGGCACAGCTATATATAATTTAATATGCACTACTTTCAACATCCAGTTCAAGCTGTGATCCCAATCCTCTCTAATCAGTGTTTGCCATGTCCTCCTCTGTGGCATGCAGTTACACTGGATCATTATAAAGATGGAGTCTTGTCCATTTATTGGGCAAAACAAGGATTTGTGCCAAAAATTTACTTTACTATGAAAAGGGTCAACCAGGATAGAGCTGAGCATATGCAGAAAATGGAGCTGTGGTAAGCTGGAGCACCTGGGAGAGTTCAGCATGTTTTAAAGACTAGATAAAATCCAGTCTTAAAATGGCTAAAACCAATTACAATATAATGCAGGCTTACGGTTGCAAGGGGGAGATATTTTCTACTCTGGGAACACAGCAATTCCTTTCTATTTGAGCCAACCACTTGGGAGAGCTTTATGTTCTATACACTATTTACCCATTCGGAATGCCACATTTTCAGAGCGCTTGTTTAGAACTCCTTGTAAGAAATGGTTATGTTTGAACAACTTCCTTTTACCATAAAAGTACAGTACATTTTCCACCTACCTTTCCCTGGATATCTCTATTACGTCCTGGAAGAATTAAGAGTTCAGGGCAGATGATTACAGAACAACAGTTTATATCTGAAGGACTGAAGTGTTATTAGCTCAGCGACAAAAAGCCCCCGGTACTTACTGGCTTGACTCCAGACACCATGCCTATATATCCTGCAAAATTGGTAGACTTAAACACTGTTTTGTTGTTTCTCTGGAAGTCCAGGACTACCACTGTGGGCTTCAGTTCCCGTGTCACCGTCCAGGAATTGTTTTTAACGTCCCAACTGCAGAGACACAGCATTTGACACCTCCCCAGCCATGGATTTAACATCTCCAGCCACGAGCCGCCCATGTCCCGTGTGCGACACCCTCCCTGTCCCCTCGCTCGCTCGCCCAGGGTCTTAGAAGCCACCAAAGCCACCGGGCTGGGGCTGGCACTGAACACCTGCTGCTCCGTGAAAAGAGCCAGTTTTGTGCAAACCAACAGTCCCAATTAAAAGGTTGGCCTATTTTGCCCACAGCTTTATCCCATGGGCAGCTAGGGGTGCTGCTTCAGTCACCAAACCTGTTGACTCTTGAAAGCGTGAGCGCTTTGTCCTGGCACAGAACAATCACATTCTTGTTTTTCCAAGGGAGAAACCAGAAAGTTTTACCACTGTAGCTCTTTTTCCCCCTCAGTTGAAGGGACGAGCCACTACTAGTTTCCACAATTATCCAGAGCAGATTTTTCTGCTGAGTGTCTGTCTAAGGGGATGCTAAGGAAGACTTGGTACAATTCTCTGGAAACAAAGTTTTAGGAACAACTTCGAAAAGTGGTTTTATTTTTCAGGGAATATGCACCAGTCTTTCTGCCAGAAGGGGGACAGCTCAACACATGCTAATCAAGGAACAGATGGAGGGACAGCTGTTTACATTTGAGGTTTATTAGGCAAGGGAAAATGTTAATTAACACTTAAATTCCAACTGGGCATCAAGAATCAGCTGGGTAAGTGACACTACATAATATACAGGGAGAATAAAAGCAAACATGAAAAAACAAATGCATGGAATGAGAACAACAAAAGAAAATCTAGTGCCAGTCACTAAACTGAAAAACTTTTTTTTTCCAAATACATATATATATGTGTGTGTATATATATGTATATTATATATATATATATGCATATAAAAATAAATAAATGACATTGTCTTAGGTACTTACCCAAGAAAGAGTCCAAAATCCAAGTTTCTGGCATGGTAAAGTCTCCCTGTATTAAAATACATAAATGAACTATATATATGTATTTACACACACAATTTGCTAAAGAAGGGGACATAAATTTAAGCTTAGGAAAATAAACACATACAGGAAAGCAGTAAAATTGCCATTGTAGAGATCTCTATTGTATAAGGACAGAAAACACAAAAGCTTTGCATCAAATATTTTGCCATAATTGAAATCAAATGATTTTTAACTTGCTGTCCAGCTCAGCATTGGATGCTTTTCCTATTAGCACTGCTAATAACTCTAAGTTTCTATTTTTTTTTTTTAAACAAGCTTTTTGTAAGCCCTCTGAGAATCTGAAGTTCCCTCCATTGGCAGAGGGGCAGGCAAGGGCTGTTGAAGTGATTAAGAGAACAAAGAGTCTGTTTTAAGCAAGGAGAGCAGCTCCTTTTCTCTAGCATGGCATCTCTGTCACAGCTGGGTGCCAAATGGCTTGCACTGGAAATAGTGGCCACACCAAAATAAGCAAAAGAGCATTTATTTTCCACAGAAAGCAAAAGCCATATCGTAAAAAGTCTTTTTCTTCTTAGTAGATACTTGTCTTTTTCTTTAAGCCTAGCACACTGGCAGTCTAGTGACTCTCCAGGCAGTCCTTCACATTACCATTGCTTTCAGTTTCTTCCCCTGCACCTGTGTCCTGCAGCTGAAGTTGAATTACAGAATTACACTCTGCCATGGAGGTGGCCCTTTCCCTACACATGACCAAACGAGGATGATCATGCAGATGTGCATTACCTGTTTTATCTTCCGCCACTATGGAAGTGCAGACAGTAAAAATTTCATAGAAGATGTTAAAAATAACAATTTCCCCTGGAACAAAAAGAAATAAAGTAAAATTTCCTTCTCCAGAAGCCTCAAAGGGTCTATGAAAACATATAAACTCTAAAAACTCACTTTACAGAAATAGTTCATGTAAATGAAGCACTGAAAAAAACATTACCCAAAGGAATTCCAGATGCATTTGCAATCCCTTGGAGCTCTTCATTGAAAGGATAAGGAAGTGTGGCAGTCAGATGTCCCTGAAAGGAAAAGTTTCATATGCTGCCTGTGCAAATGGATACATTTAAAAAAGAAATCTAAAATAGACCTCTCCAATAGATGCATTATTAGTGCTATAAACTGTGTTTTTAATCCCTCTACAAATTGTAGAGCTTGTACAGTACTTGATATTTGTGCAGTACCTGAATGCACGTTATTTAGGGAAAGTAAAAACTACTGTTAACGAAAATATAGACACATGAGCAAGGGAGACTGACACAAAATCCAGTTGGTGTTAGCAGCAATAGGCAGAAAAGAGTTAAATGAGACTCGCCATACAGAAGCTCACCTGGAACTGGGCTCGAGGCTATCAGTGAGTACAAGAGCCCTTATCTCTGCCAAACTGGCCCGACTGCCTGTGCAGCTGCTCCGCGCCGCACTCTGCTCCTCTGCTCGGGCTCCATCCCAGCCAGCTGACACGGGCAGGTCTGATCTTACAGTCCCTGCTGCAGTCTCTGGCACCCTCTGCTTCCCCCCTGTGCTGACTGTATGCTCAAGCACATGAATTCTTCCCTAAATTCAAGCACACATCACCTCGATTCAGACATTTATTGTGGTTTTCAAAAGCTGACTTGGTTCTAGTGACTCGGTGGGGTTCGGCACAGCAAGCAGCTGCCCTGCTAGAGAGACCAGGTACACTTGCTGCTGGAAATGGCTTAGCATGCCCAACCAAACATGAGGAATTCTTAGGAAAACTTAAGAGCAGAAGAGACACAGGCATTCCAGGTTGCATGGTTTCACTAATACAGCTCTGCAAACTCACATTTTTTTCGTCCCTCAAGAATGTGAGAGGACTAATTATCACAAGTAAAGTTATAATGAACCAAATTCAGTAACATTCTGGTAGCCAGAACAGGGAAAATAGCAAAATATCAAAGCTGAGAATACTTACTATTTTGTTATCCACTAAGTCAACGACTTTGCCGCTAGGGAAGAAGGTATTTACTATGTTTTTAATGTTCTCGACTACCGTCTTCAGCTAAAAAGAACAAAGACTTTATTGAGCTTAAGAATTATCAAAATACTTTCAAACAACTTTTTCTTGAAAAATACATATTTATGAGAAGGGCTAAGTGTGGTGTTAATGCTGAGAAACACTACGGAATAGCTGCTCTTCACTCTCTATTCAAATGACTCTGTAGATCAGCTCTTGCATGTTCCTTCACTAATGAAATAAAGAATTACAGGAAAAGGCCATTCTTGTCTTCTGCTCCTGTGATCACATTCGTGTTATCACATAAAATGAAAGATGCTCATTCAAACTATTATCTTACTCTATATTGAAAAACAAAAACAAACAAATAAACAACAACAAAAACCTAGAAATTCAAATCCTTTATTAATACAGTTTCATCTCAGGTTGTCCTTACAGACCTCTCCATAATAAAAGCCTATGTGCTAGTTTTATATATGCTAAGCTTAAAAGTAACCCCTGTATTTCATACCTGTGTCTTTTTGTCACGCATCAACTCATCCCATCTTTTGCTGGGAGGTAAATCAAGGTTTATGACATATGTGGGAACATTCCCAAGGAACCTGGAAGATAAGTGCCAGAGTTCAAATTTTTAAAAAAAGCATAAATTTAACAAAACCAGTGTTTTCGTCTTGTAATCAGTACTTTCCAGATCTGCAATATGAACAAATAAGACAAATCTTAGAAAGCCCAACCTTCCAGTTTACTACTTTTTGGTAAATGGTTAGAGAAGCCCAACCACACAACTTACGTTGGTCCTGAAGGAGGGTACGTTTCAGTTCTGCAGTCTTCTCCATACTGTGGAGACAGTTAAGCATTAGTTATTATTTAGCTTCTTTATTAAAACACACCTAATATTGTAGCAGATTTACCTGTAACCTGTAGTTTTGCTAACTCAACTCATAATAACTTGATGCTAAAGGGAAAGCCCAGCAGCCTCAAGGGGCTGAGGAAAATACGGGATGCAGGGGACAAACACCATCCACCCCACGCTGTCAGGCCAAGCCGCAGCGAATGCATGTGCCCCGGTCCAGGAGAAGCCCTGATTTTTCACAGCTGGACAAGCCTATTTTTATTCCACAGCGCTCAGTCAAACACCAGGCTGACGCACGAGCAAGGAGCAGCGCCTGAAGAACACGGTCTTCAGAAAAGCTCGGCTCGCATTTAACCTTGGTACAGATCTTTGCAGCCTACGTGGGCTGTTTGTTTCACCATCTGCGTGCGGTGGTGAGCGCTGCTGGCACGGGGGAAACAAGCGGAACGCGCGTGGAGGCTGTGTCCGCCTCCGGCACCAGGGATGGAGGCTGCAGGCGTACGCGCCTATGGCACCAGGCCGCTTCCTGCTTGGCGTGGGATGGTGCTTCCAGGCTGGCCCCGAGCACAACTAGAGCCCCCTTTCAGAAGGCAACTAAAAGCCGCCCGTCTCAGCTCTTTAGAGACAACTGACTCCCAGGGGAAACTCAAGAACCGGGATGTCCTGGAGTCGCTGGGAGCGGGCGCCGGGCTGCTCCCCATGCCGTGCACGTGCACACCCACGCGCCGGCCCGTCACTGCAGCCTATTGTGCACGGGGCAGTAGGAGCGCGTGCCGACCAGCGCCGCCTGCTCCCGGGCCGGCCGGGGTGAGCCGCTCGCCGCAGAGGCGGTTTCGGCCCGGGCCAGCTCCGCGTCTCGGCGCGCCGCAAAGGGAACACACACGGGCCCTGCTGCCAGAGCAGGCGGCTCCCCCAGCTCAGCGTGCGGGAGGCAGGAAAGGAGCAGAGCCCCACAGGGAGGCCCTCCCGCCTCCCCGCACTCATGCCCCGCTCACACTTGGCTGCGTGAATTCCCTTCCCTGTTCGACGCCTCCTTGCGGAGCATCCCGGCTCCCTAGGCAGGGAAAAGCCCCGGGAGCTGCGCCCCTGCCCCGCAAGGGGCAGCGCTGTCCAGCTGGGCCTCGGGCAGGCCCTACCGCCCATGGGCTGCTAATGCAGTAGCCTAGGAAATCCCAGCAATCCAGCGCAATGCCGCAGGCTCCCAAACACTGACAGTGTCTGCCACAACGGAAACCGGGATGTCAAAGTGGGCCTGGTTTTCATGCATCATTTTAGTGCTTTTATTTTGCACTGTTTCCAGGGGTTTGGGTTTCCTATGTGTGAGATGGAAGTCTTGGGCTCTGCTGCTTCTTGCTAAGCACGAACGCGTTTCCTTGGCTTCCAACGCAGGGCAGCGACAGCGTCTGCAACGCTGAGCGACAGCTCCAACCCGGGAGGCCTTTTCACTACCAGCATGAGGAGGTTTCAAAACGAGGAAGGTGGGCAAGGCCACCAGATGACTAAGTAGACAACAAGAACCAGAAGCTGCATGTGCAGCCAAGAAAACCCTTAGCAGCATTACCACAAATGTTTGTGAAATCTGTCATTTTCAACACTAAAATAAGGTAGAAAAAGTGCTATCACATACCTGCCCTACTGCAGAGCCTGACGCAGCACACTCAGACATTCCGATAGCAAAACTTTCCAAAACAGGCTCTTTGACAGATAAAAGCTACGATAGCAAATGATCCAAAACAGCCACTTTTACATTTGGAAGAGACTCTTTTTTAGAGAGGAAGTCTCAATAACCGGGCGACAAGCTGAACTGAGCAAGGGCTGCAGGAAGGCCCCTGCGCCATCAGTGGTACAAAGGCTGAGACGGTCACACTGCTACAGCCACCTGTAGAAGCCTGGCCCCTCGCTCCCGGCAGGGTTACGGGCAGGGTTTCCCTTCCAGCAGTTTGCACCAAACACTTCCACCTGGAAAACGATCCGTTAACTCGGCAGCGTCGCAGGGCGCACACGGGGCAAACAGTATCAACCCAGCAGAGAGTGCTTTAAATGACGTTCCCAGTGCTAAACTTCAGCTCACTTCTCTCTCTCTTCCTCTCTGCTCCCTTCTTCCACTCTCCCTTGAGATTCTCATCTTGCTTTCGAAACAACTTTTATCTTCCTTGTTCTCTGCAACCTCAGCCACAAAAGAGGCAAGAAATGGGAAGGGTTAAGGCAGAAATGCAGAGAGCAGGGAGAATATCCCCTCCTTAGACACCAGCAATTTTAGACATCTCAACTGTTTATTTACAAAGCAAGCAAATTAAACTAATAACCCCCTAATGAACCTGTAGCTCTTCTCAGCATCAATTAGACTAAGTTGGCATTAGAAGATCTGAAGAAAGCCAAGATTACTAAGTTTCTTTAGAAATTCAATGATATAATGGGCACAGAAAGAACAACCTGAAAAGATGTTAAAATAATCAGAGAATATAATTTCATTTTAAAAAACAATGCCATTCAGTGAGGGAGAAAAATCTTTTTACCTTTTACAACTGCTACAGACTAACTGCAAACTTTTCCAACGGGACAAAAAGGAAGAAGAAAGACCCGGGTCTGCCCTGGGCCCTCTTTAAACAGCTCGGCCTCAGGAAGCCGAGTGTCCTGCTCTGAGCGCCTAGCGCCACCGAGCACACGCAGACCAAGGCAGTTGTTTTCCTGGGTCCTCTCGCAGATCACGTGCACTTGCTGCTGCTCTCGCTTCTCCCAACTACTGCACAGAAACTGCTTTTGTTACTCCACGGTTTCTTGACGAACAAAACCATTCAAACAACAAAAAACCCTGGGCTTTTGCTATCAACAGAATGAAATAAAGCAGCTGCCAAATCACTCCTGTGGCCACCAAGCTGCCCAGGGATGACCACCTTCGGTTTCAAACTCCGTAACTTCAAACGCTTCCCGAGGGGTCTCCCCAGAGACAGCCAACAGAACCTCTCTGACACATGGCAGCTGCCACAAATCCCCTTTCTGAAGGTGAGAATTGAGTCCCCTCTTACACAGCTATTCCTGAGCAATTAAGCAATTTCCCACCCCTTTTATTGGAATAACCTTCCACTAATCATCTGTGTATTTTGGTTACTTGATCCACAGCTGACTCTGGAAGTATCTGGATGTAACGATGCCAGAAGGGATGTGTGGCAGCATGAGACCAAAACATTGAAAGAAGGAAAACCCCGTGGAGGAGAAGGACATCGTAGTATGTGGAAGGGCAAAACCAACAAGCAAAACACGCGGGTAACGCAGAAGAGCTAAACGTAAGTGGAGCAGGAGAGGCACAGGGCACCTAAACAAGCTGTCAATTGCTACCTGGAAAAAACCAGTCATTACGCACCGCCTAATACCTGCACATTAGCGTAACAGAGAACTAATGCACAACCGAGCGACTGCTCAGCACGCATTTTAAAACTCGGCCTGAATCACCGGCCCAGGCCAGGCTGAGCCCCAGCTCATCCAGCCCCACTTTCCTTGCTGCTCCCCACGGCGCTGCTGCTGGGCACGGTGTGGGGCGGCTTTCCCGAATACGCAGGGCAAGCTCTCCGCATCTCCACCTTAAGAACTGCCTATATATATATATATATATAAATATAATATATATA
>VZSG01000031.1:1088815-1109516 GCA_013398315.1 Nothoprocta pentlandii
CTTTCCCCCTCATTTTTCTCTCTCACAAGAAAATCCCAGATGAAGATGTCCCTCTTGGGCAACACTCAGCAAATCTGCACCACGAGTTTCGCCCAGGGAAGCTGGTGTGAACAAACGTGGCTGTAAGCTGACAGGATGTTATCAACCATTCCGTCCTGTTAAATATAAACCATGGCATCACTTTAAATATAAAATGCAAAACTCCAGTGCCTCTGTTTTTACTTTCCTTGCAGTCTGCAGCGAGTGCCCAGCGCGGCTGCCAGACCTGCCACGTGCTTTTAGCACAGGAAAAACAAGCAGAACCATCCCTAGGGTGGTGATTTAATGGGCCACGTCATGAGCTGAGCTCTCATAAAACAGACCGGGGTGGGAAGGAGGAGAGAGAAGTCCTTGGCAAGGGGTGGTGGGAAAGTCCTACGGCATTGCGGAGATCCAGGCAGGAAAGGGAGAAGGAAAAGCGCTTCCCTGCGTGAAAGCCGTGGGCACGCGGAGCGAGCGCAGCCGCGTGTGGGAAGGAACCGGCTCAAAGCTCAGGCTTGGGACGGGGCAGAGCTTCCGCAACCAAGGCTGAACAAACACGAAAGCATTAGGCACACATGCAAGAAGAGACAGAATTAATCAGGGGAGTTAAGACGTGAGGAAAATTACACGGTAACCAGAGAGACTCAACGTTTTCCTGATAATGCCTTTGACAAAGAGGAAATAAGACAGTCTGATTTATAGTCTGAAAAAGAGCCAGATTAAGTTGGTCCTGTTTTTTTTTTTTTTTTTTTTTTTTTTTTTTTTTTTTTTTTTTTTTTTTTTTTTTTTTTTTTTTTTTTTTTTTTTTTAATCTAAACATCCTCAGCACTTTTTCTTCCCTTTTCTCTCTGAAAAGCTGACTAACCCCAGCTCTGTGTCCCGGAGTTGATGTAGCCATTTCTGCCACTCGTCCGTTCCCCTCTGGCTTCCCAACTTCCTCCTCCAACCTGGGCCCACACAAGGCCCCAACACAGAACTCCATCTGCTAAGCCACTGTGGGGAAGGCAGCACTGCCCCACGCTCAGAAAAAAACAAGGCAGAAAAACTAAGGACAGGCGTTGTGTTTTAAAGTCTCTAAGCAATGTAATATTGCTGTTCAAAAGTCTCTAAGCTACTAGGCTCACCTCACTGACCATTTCTGACAGTGTTAGAAAGCTAGCCACGTGGTATGCCCACATGGTTGCCTATTACCTCTTCAGGTTTTGGGGTGCTCCCCTCCTAGAAAACTGGTCACATCAGTGCATATTTGAAAGCAATGCGGCTATATAAACACAGAGAGTTCCCTGCAAGCTCATAAATATTCTCCAAGACTAGGCAGCCTCTAAGACGACTAAAGCCACGTAGCTTTCTGTCAGCACTACCTCACCGTGCATTTTATCCCCCGAGGCTTGAGACATATTGCAAGATCTTACCCTGTACTTGCTACTTCACGTACCTTTAGTTTCTCTTGGGAGTCACACCCTTGATGCAAGCCAAACGTGGTGCAGTTAATCACATCTTATGACTGACTTTTTGATGAGTGAAGGAACTTTAATGCAGTTCGAGGAGATCTGCTACTTGCATTGAACAGTTGCAAAAAAACTGTAGACTCACCATAAAGAATGAGTTTTCCTAGCAGTTTGCTTTGGAATAATGTATAGTGAATAGAAATTAACATGGAGCATTAACAATTTTCCATCAATCCTGATACGGGCTAAGCTTGAACAGTAAGCTCAAATAAAGACTTGTAACAGAACTAGAAATAAAGATCTTGCAAAACTTTAGGTAATAGAAATCAGTTGATACTAATGAAAAAGACAAATTTCAGAGATGTCTAAAAAAACAGTATAGATAAAAAAAGTGTTTACATATAGATGCATTGACATTCTCTACTGCTGCAGTTATTAATTAAAACAGCCCCTATACAACAACTGCATCATTCTAGAAATGCAATATCCAGGTTTGTTACTGCAGCACAGGGCAATGCAGCTGAGGTTACCATTGCCCACAGCTAAAAGTCTAGGGCGCAAGTGGAAACAAGAAGGATCCTGAATGATGCCGGTACAAAGGAGCAGAAGGAAACCAACAGCTTAGCATATAGAGGATAAGTAGTAATAGGAAGGAGTGTGCAAGAATAAAGAGCACAGAAGTCTTTTCCCTGCTTTTCCCAGGGAAAGTTGCCTGCGTTCCCTTTTTGAATGTAAGAAAATAGATATTCTGCGAATCTGAAAAGCAGGAAAGTCAAAGCTTGTATCGCCAAGTACACATTATAACCATAAGCTGTCTTTATTTTTTTGTTTTTTTTTAATTATTAAATGAAGCAACTTAATACTTGTAAAAGAAAAGCGTTTACCCAATTTACCTTACCATCTGTTACTACTGCATTTTAACCAAAAAAAAAGTATGTCCTGAAATATAGTAATTAGATAAGTGACAGATGGGAGGGAAAGACAATTCTCCAAAAAGTCACTGAGGTTCAAAAATAATTTACTGATGAGTGTCTTCTACTTAACTCTGAAAACTGAGGGGAAAAAAATCATTTGTGAATTTAACATTAAATACATTTTTCATACAAATTATGTATTTTTCCTCCATTCAGCACAGCCTCAGACCTGGCCTTTATTGAATTTCTCAGTATTCTGATATTACTTCTATCTGTACTAAAATATAATGTCTCACAGAACAGTTGGAATGACAGAAAGGTCTCTAAGGCTTTGTCCATTTGAGAAAGCTAAAAGCATAACTACTCCACTCTGGTTCCACAGGCAAACTTGCCGGAGGGAATACTTTGATTTCCTGCTAAGTACGTTCTCCAGGAGCAAAAACTAAGTGGGAAGAACAGGCACTTATTTCTGAATAGATACTTGCAAAACAAAGATTTTATCTGTTCTTGTAGATAGTACAAAGGAATACGTAAACAACCACCACCACCATTACCTTATAGAGGCAGTATGTTTATAATGGATAGTACTCGGCAGGGAGAGCTCAAAAGCAATTCTGAAGAATGTCCAGAAAAAGCAAATGAAAAAAAATCTACAAACAAGCCAAGTTAATAATTTCTCTGTTGTAACTTGAATTTGTCCAGAGTTCTTTCATTTCTCAGTTCCATAAATTTGTATGGGCTTTTCTAAATCCTTAGAACAATAAATACTTTTATGGCTACCCTCAACTAGCCTTCCATACATAGTTACAATTTAGTTTAATGTTCAAAATTCAATAGTGGGTTTAAACAATTATGAGGTATTTAAATTCTTTATGCTTTTTCTCCTCAAGACCAAGCGCCTACGAAATTAGACCAATTTAAACAGTCATCACTGACTAGACTTTATTGGTCTGGTCTTGGGCTCTTGCAAGAGATCTCATTATCTTGCACTGGCTTCGAGCTTTGTATTATTTGTGCAGTTCATACTGACGGTCAGAAAAGGCCTTCATGGAGACAACTCAGGTTACCACCATGACTCAGCGCTGGTCACAGATCCTTCACCTACTTCACAAAGGTTACTTGGTGACAAGGTAGTTCCTATGGAGAGGCTTTTATTGAAAATATTTCTGATAATCAGAACAGAGACAGAAGAAACACTATTTACAGGAGATATGAGGAATGCATACTATAATATGACCTTAAAAAAGGTCTCTGTTGTTTTCTTTAATAGTAAACATGGACAAACCAGGAAAATTTCAGCTGAAACCAAATTCCTCGTCCCCTCATAAAATAAGTACCTTGCTCACACAAAACAGTCCTCCTCTTTTCTTATGAAGCATCTGCATTTCCATTAGTTACAGGATTCTTATGATTTGTCCATACTCTTGCCAGTACACAGATTATGCCATTTATTCACCTATACACTGGTCCTGTTACCTATGTTTTATAGAACCTGAAAATCCCAGCCAATATCCTCAGCCGATGCAGAGGTTCCGTGAAAAGCTCTACCTGGATCTAACAGGATGTATTCAAAGACATTCATTTTCAAGTATTTCCTAGTTGTTCAATTACAGATTTCTTAATGGCTTAATGCATTAACAATACTTTGCTTTCAAAATTTGTGGTTGTTCTCTTCCTGCCCTTAGACACCACCTCTAAGTTCAGATTCCTTTCATCAACTTTGGGAAATTCAGTGGGTAAAATAATTTGTTTTCAGTTAAATAATAATTTCAACATCATGGAGTTTTAGGATAAGCATATTACTGAAAAACGACATTAGTGAGCAAACTACTCTCAGTTGATCCTTTAAAAATATCATAACAAAAAGCCTTCTGTAAAAAAATGCGTCATTGTAAAACTTTTCACTCTTGTTTTTAGCTTGACCATGTCACCAAAGATACAGAAGATGGATCAGCTGGATGTCACTTGCAGTATCTATCAGCTTTCACTTTTGCTCTCCTATAGGAAGAGAGTAAATGAAATAAGAGTTAGAGAAAATGATTACGTTCGCGTATTTTACCTACTTCAAAGTGTTATATGAGGCACTTTAAAGCATGTATTAAAACCTGGCAAGTCTGCCCTCCCCCAAATGTTCTGGTGCCATATATATTCAGAATGTTAAAAAGACAACTTTCAAGATTGAAATTATTCTCTGCATCCTTGGCAGTAAACAAACTGAACAGATTAGCTAAAGATGTCAACAAGAATTCATTTCTGCACAAATCCAAAGCTGGGAACTTCCAGAACAAAAAGCAAAACAGAAGTAGTAGGACATAGAACAGAGAGGAAATTTACTAAAAATTCAGCTTGCTGTAGTTTTTAATTAGCACATTGTTCTTTGTACTTTAAAATACCTGTCAAGCAGTGTTTCATGAAAAGTGCCTTCCTTTCTGGCTTTTCTGAGGGCTTTTGTGTCTTCTTTGCTTATTTTGAGCTTTTTGTCTTGAAAACTTTGGAATTTCTTTCTATAATGGGAAAGAAGCATAAAAAGTAACTTCCCTGAGTTTTGCATTTCAGTTAAACAACAGCTGTAATGAGAATCTTAACGTCTTAATGAGTTGCAGCAGGCAACTCACCTAATAAACTCCAACCATGATATCAAGCATTGCCCTAAGATTTCTATAGGTACAAACTACATAAGCATTTCTGGTATTCTAAGTGGAAATGACATAATGAGCATGAAGTGATTAAATGTTTTAAAGAATTCCTTCAGTTGTCAGTGTGACAAGTTAAGGAGTAAAGACCAAACAAAACAAAAAGGCACTTGAGGATAGGGAAGTCACAGGGATAACTGATCTTAGAATGCTGTACATTAATGGCTTTCAATTACATACACATAATTGATTTCACACTGTTTAACATTTCCTTTGTCCTCTTCTGGAAAGTCATCTTTCTTCTTAGCTTCTCTTTCAGCACAACTGCGAATCTGATCATTGAGAGAAAGACAAAATATGAAATGCGAATTAAAAAACAAACAAACAAAAAAGAAGGCACAAGTTAAAAATGACAACACATTCTTCACAGAGAATAAAAGTTACAGTAACTTCTAAAATTCTCGGATTTTCAATTTGTTAGTTCACAACTGACGACAACTCTAAAAAAAGCAGCAGCTCTAGCCTGATGTAAGGTCTTAAGTCTAGCCCTTGATACCACTATAAGTCTCCTTTGCATCAAAGAAGGACCATTACTGTTGAAATCAAAAAGGGTAAAATACTTTCCCATAGCTACTGGAATTTTTATGTAATCTTGGTGCTCATTTGCCTTTTTTGAAGACAAAACACTGGATAATAGCTAATGGAATAGAATTACAACCGTATGCTGTAAAATGCAGTAAAGAGGGTAACTCTAGTAAACTGAATATTCCTACCAATCCTGCACTAATTGCATTATTTTTACATAAAATTTATTACCTTTATCATTTCTTCTTCTCCTGCAGTTTTACTTGTGGCTTCTATATCTCCTTCGTCATTACATCTAATAAAGCGGCTGTTGGCTGCTAGCAATGCCATCTTCTTCTGCAGGAATAATATCACAGTGTTAACATAAAAAGTTTGTATACAAATCTTGATTCATAACATTTATCCTCTATAATACAGGAGAAATCTCTGTAACAGTATTCTGTTCTTTTCTGTATTGATGTTGTAACAGCTGGCTGCATATATTACTGTCTCCTCTATTTCTAAATAGGATATAACTGTCAAAATACAGTAAATTGAAATATTTTAAGTACCTTTAAAGAAAAAATAGTAAATATGTTAGTTAGCAAAATAAAAAGTTAAGATTTCAAAAGGCTTTTACTGCATGAACAAATAATATTTTATAGGCTCGCGATACAGACTTAACTGAAAATACAGCTAAATGTCAGGAATATCAAATGACTGATTCCAGCTTACATCTTGGAAGACAGGTTCCCACTGCTCTCGTGATCCTATGGCATCTGAACGTCCAACAACGAGTCCATCCGAATTTACACCAAGGTATTTGCCATAACCAGACTTCAGAGCAATCCTCAAAGAGAAAAATAGAGATGGATAATGTTTTGAATTAAATCAGTCCCTAATACCCAACATACAATACACACGCTCTCATTATGCAGCAATTTTGAAGAAACCACTAAACATGTATTCACACTAGAAACAAAGATGCTACAAATCAAAACTCATAGCATTTTTTAAAAGTAATGCTTACCTTGTTTCCGACAGCTTCACTGCTGTAAACTGCTCAGGAGGACTAGGGCCTTCATCATCTGAGGGATGAATTTTCTATTACTTAGGTATGAAACATGAAAATTCCATATTGTAACCTGTCAGCAGGATGGAGTTTAAAACAACCCGACAAATTATACAACAACTATTGCTACTTACTTACATACTATAGAAAACTATGTTACTAGATATGTTTAAAAATTCTTTTGGAAGATACATGCTCAGAAATACAAGAAAGAAAAAGTGCTTGAAAGAAAACAAAAAAAAATATAGTCCTTGCTTCCAGAAATTTACAACTCAAGTCATGCTGCAATTCTCCAGACAACTAATAGAATCTTAATCTCCCTGCAATATTATATTTCCATAACAAAATACATTATGAGGTAGCTCAAATGACACAAATGACTATTCTCAAAACCACTAGGCTGAAAACCTCAATGAGCTACCACTGTCATCCTTGTCTTGGCCTCACTTTGAGGAGCGCACCCCGAGGGTTTTGAACAGTTCTGGTTGGTCTGATGGCTCAGATTCAAAATGAGGACAAGGTAACTTTTGGACACTCTTGCAACCCATTCGAGCAACATAAAAATAATTAGAGCATCACTCAACAGCGAGCCTTGAAATTCATCTGAATTGGCTTTCACTCTTCAACTACCATTGCAAAGATTTTATAAAATAAAAGTTATTATAAGTAACTTTATAAATAAATAAAAGTAAACAGCGATATGGCTTTTAATGGGTGATCAGCTCTAGAGTACTTCTATTTACTGTACACACAGCAGAAAAATAAACTAGCCAGAGGAATGTGATTGGCAGTCACCAGTTTTAAGTCCCCTATATACTACAGCTAAGACTCTGTTTATTGTCAGTCTCTAAAACTGGCTGCCTTTAGGGCATGCTAATTTAATCAGAAGCTTTTACACCTTCCACTAGACACCCCCTTTTTTCCCCTTCAAAGGGATTTTCCCAAACAAACCTTTATGTGGCGCTCCAAGCGTAAACAAGCCGTTGTCGAGAGCATGGATGTAAGCTCCCTTGCCCATTTCTATGGCGATAGTTCCCGTAATTTCACCGAAGTTACTGACGGCCCACCAGCTCCCTACATGTGCGGAAACAAGGCACGCAAGGGGCTAATCGCACGCTTCGGCCGACGCGAGGGGCCCGGTCCCCTCCCCACACAGCAACCCGCAGCGAAGGCGCAGCCGGCCCAGCTGCCGACGCCCGTTACGGGAACGCCCGGGACGGAGCCCACGGGCCAGGGGGCCCCGGCGCGGCCCTCACCGACCGCGTCGAGCTGCTCCTCCGCCTCCTCCTCGCGCCGCCTCTTCTTCTCCTTGTGCTTCTTCTTGCTAAGGGGGGCAGAGAGGGAGGGAGGGAGCCGTGGAGCGGAGCCCGGGCGCCGCCCGCGCGGCGGGACCGGCGCCGCTCCCACCTTTTCTCCTTGGCGCCCTTGAGCACCAGCTTGGTGCGCTTCACGCACTGGTACTCCGCCATGGCGCCGCCGCTACGGAGGCCCCGCGGCGGCAAACTTGTCCCGCGCGCGCTCGCCCCGCCGGCGCCGCGGCCGCGCATGCGCCGTGCCCCGCCGCGCCCGTGGCGCAGCTGCGAGAGGGCGCAGTGCGTTTGCCCCGTGTCTGTGCGTGGAGCTGAAATGCTCACGTATGGGCATGGCCAGGGCTGTAAACCCGCTGGAATCGCAGCCAGCGGGTAAAAAATATCCGGCTTTCCTCAGTGAAGGAAACTAGAGCTGGTGGGTGATCCCAGGCCTTCCTGCACGTACCTTTATCAAGCCAGGAGCCCTTTCTAACTCGCAGCAAAGTATTGGGTGGGACACCTCTAATCCCGCCTGTGTCCCTACCCTGGCCAGCCCCACACGTAGGGGGCTGTGTCTGGGTGCTGGTATCTGCGGTGTAAAGAGAGGGGAACGGCGCGTTCCCAACGTTCCCGGGGCGTTTGTTCCGCATGTCCTAGCCATGCTGGGAAGGCCGGGCCCTGTGGAGAAGGAGGCTGAGAGGAGCGCGAAGCTCCTCAGGGAAAGAGCCCCTTGGGCTGCCACGCGGGGTGACTCTCCTGACTGACCCACCGACCTCACAGTGCCCGGAACCTCTGCTTTGGGATTCGGGCTTCCAGGAGGATGGAAAAGATGCGGAGAGCAGGAGGGTGCAGCTGTGAGGGCCCCTCTGCCGAGCAGCGCCGGCTGCTGCGCGGAG
Organism: Nothoprocta pentlandii; assembly: GCA_013398315.1. Classification (NCBI taxonomy): domain Eukaryota; kingdom Metazoa; phylum Chordata; class Aves; order Tinamiformes; family Tinamidae; genus Nothoprocta; species Nothoprocta pentlandii. The sequence goes on from VZSG01000031.1 coordinate 1,097,653, forward strand.
CTGAAATCAGGCAAGTGTGCCTGTGTGCACGTGTACATACATATCTGTCTGTCTGTCTCATATGGAAGTGTTTGGACTTTATGTTTTGCTGTTTGTCCACCAGATGTTGCTATATCCACAAAAATAAGGGCAGATCAAGCTATTGGGGGAAAAAAAAAGAGTAGTAGTTTCATTTAATTACAGATCTTGATCCTGAAAGACACACAGATGCTTACATTCTTGCATGAGGAATGGCCCCAGTGAGTTCAGTTGAGCTGCTCACTCTGTGTAAAGTTAAGCAGCTTTGAAACATTTCTTAGTGGCCATATCATTTATATTTGATATTTTATTTTCCCTATTATGACGAGAAAGAGGGACAGAGACACAGAAGGATAGAGAAACAGTAAATTTCTAATTTTAAAAGAAATGTAGCTTTTTTCAGGCTCCCATAATGTAAAATACCTTCTTGCTAATGAATATAATTTTATTTACAATTCACATTTAAAAGCTTATTTATTTATTTATTTATTTATATTTTAGGCACACTAGCAGAAACCAGGCATCAGTGCATTGTATGTGAAAGACTGGGATTTTTTTTCCCCGCAGGCAAAGCGATGCCATTGATCAGAGCACTGTATCTAAAATGGTACCGTTTTAGAGAAGCCATTTACACTCTAATTTGCTAGTTAGTCTTTTTGAAATTAAAACATTTCCAAAATGTGCTAACTGTGATTGTTTAAAAAAATATAATGACTCATTTTCTTTATAGCAATAGAAATAAATGGAGCCTTTGTGTTTGCAAATGTAGAAAACAAATCACTTTTTTAATGACTGGATTTTGTTGCCAGCTTGGAATTTGCCGTATGGGCATTTTGTTTTAAATGCCTAAAGAGTGAAATCATTTGCTGTCTCGCACGCAGATGGGACAGATTGGTAAGGTGTCATTTGCAAAATGTGCACTTTTAGCATTCAAGTTTGAAGTGGATCATTACAAACAATGCTTCCCACAGACACTTTGGGCTGATGGAATTGGAGAGTGGAGGCTGAGTGTCCATGGATATGGCCTGGTGTAATGAAAGCCTGGATCAAAATGTGGAAGTTCTGCAGTTTACTCTTGTTTATTTATATTAGAGAATACATAAATTTCTTTCAAACTAGAGAAACTTGAATTAGTTCTCCTGATAACAGAGTTGACAAATAGTTTATATATTTTTTTTGCTTTCATTTATGACTATGGGTCCCTGCTGCTGACTGATATAGCAGCCAAGATTGATATAGTTTTGTTTACTCATTTACTGAGAGAAATTTGGTGCGAGTTAGAACCAAAGCAGCTACTCTTTAGTATTTCTCCAATGGGAAGAATACACATTCTGGAGCGTTGCAGTGGTTTCTTGTTCAATAGGGGCTGTGTGAGGATGTTGATACATCCCTGGGATCTGATGGTATATATTGCAGTGACACAGCAGATGTAACTAAAAAGCTGATTTCATCCTTGGCATTGAGATACTGCATGCTTAAAAAGATTTTATTATAACTTCTGAATTTTAAATGAGAGCCTGTATTAGCTCTGGCTTCTCAGCTTCTTCCGCTTTGCCCGACCACTCCTTCCCTCGCCTTCTTCCACGGCCACTCACTGAAATTGCTGGGGCTGAACTTTTGGAATTGCAGAATCACAGAATCACTGTGGCTGAAAAGACCGTGTAGATCACAGAGTCCAAGCGTGGAGCTTGTGGGCAGCCAGGCCTTCTCCGCGCCCGGCTCTCTAGGCTGCTGCTCCTGCTGCAGTTTGGCAGTGTGGGATGCACAGGGCAGTTACCAAAATCCATTCTTGTTTTCCTTTGTATACAGTGGGAATGAAAAAAGAAAACGAAATTAATAGGTAACCTTTACTTTACTTTGGTCTCACACAAAAGGAGACCAGAGTGTTTTCTTAGGCTCAGCTCTCTGATTTCTCCTCATCATTCAGAATACCTCGTCAGGTCTGCTTCTCCCAAGGTCCAATTCTGCTAAATTGCTCTGTTTTTTATCTTGATTTGCTAAGGAACTTTATATATGGGTATGAATGCATTTATTTTTATCTCTTTACTAGCCTATGCTTTCTTGTCATTATTTTTTGTAACTTCTGTCCAGTTTCATTCAGACTTGCAGATGGGCAGAGGTCTCACTGACAAGCTGCTATGAGGTCTGAAACTGTTGTTAGGTACGTTGGAAAGAGAAACCTGCCGGTTCCCTGACTGCGGGGAGGGAGGGCTGCACTTTCAATTCCCATTTTATTAGAGACAGGAGAGGACCTCATGCAGAAAGGAATCTGTGAGGAAAAGCTCCTAGTAAATCACAGGACACTAATGAGTGAAAAATCCAACTGCATTACTTCTAGTGCCCAAGCAACAGTTTATTGCTATATACTGTAATTACATTTTTTACAGGATGGAAATTTGATTCTAGAAGTTTAGTATGTTTGATTTTTTTGACATTTTCTGACAAATAACTAGCATGTTTGGTGCAAATTTAGGTGAAACCCCCTTATTTATTGGTACTGTATTGCAAATGTGAGCTTACATGCAGATTTTAACAGAAGTGGAAGTGTGTTCATAAGCAGACATTTACCTCTCTGGGCCACAGCTTTATCTTCCCTCCCGTGAGCCTCATTTGCCTTTTAGATGTGGTTGAGTTTGTTCTCATTAGGAAATCCGCTGGTTTCATGGAGGAAAAAAAATTAAGCGAACAGTCTAAAATGAGCCCAGATTTACAGTTTCATGTATATGCATCACGTTTAATTTATATCCGCTTTCTATCCAGTGATTACTTTTATCAAGTGTCTCACAAAAGGTTTCTTCTTTTTCATGTTTCTTCTGTGACTTACTCGGAAATAAAACAGGTGATTTTGCGTGGCCTGGAAACCTTCTCAGCCTGCAGAGAGGGAGCCATAGTTCCCCTTTCCCCAGCGTTCCTGTCTGTTTCCTTCTCTTCCTGAGGTTTGACTAGGCCAAGATGGAACTGGGAAACAACCGGCCAGAGTTCCTGTTTTTTTCCTACTACTCACATTTTTTTTTATTATTATTATTATTATTATTTTTCCCCCCCAGAGCTTGTGACTGTTCTCTGGACTCTGTATTTCTCTTTCCCTATGCCTTGTGAGACTATATGAATGTCCTTTATAATTTCACTGGGGATATGAATTGGCAGAGCTTAAAAGGAGGATGGATCCTTGGCAGTGTGTTCATTTTCAGTGCTGCTGTCCTCCCTGGCCATAAAACTGTACTTTTTCTTTGTAAATTATGTTTGATCTCCCTCAGGATTGCCATGTAATTTCCCTCTTTATATTTTTTTTTCTAGCAAGACTGGAACATTTACCTGCTATGATTGTTTTCATTGCTCATCTGAATTTGAAGAGCTATTCCAAGTGATTTTCCTCTCTTATCCTGCTTAGCTGTTGATTCTGCATATTTTTTTCCTAAATGCAGTTGCTCTTTCCCTAAAAGACAGTTTTCACAAATGCAATAGAAATGAACATCTTTTTAAAAAATGCTTTTGTGTGGACTTAGCAGTTGTGGAGGTGGGAGGGAGACCCGTAGGTTATTGTTTATAGAATAGGTATAGCACAGGCAAAGGCAGAAAAAGCTTTTGGCTCTGGAGGGAAGTTTCTGCTTTGCATTCTTCCTGTCTGTGCACTTCCTAGTGAATGTGTAAGATGGGAGCAACTGGCTCCAGTTCTCCTGTTTTTTTTTTTTTTTTTCTTGATATGCCAAATATGAAAGAGAAATTCAGACATTTAATTCATGCTTATTTGGGGAGCTCGGACTATTGTGCTTGCTGCTTTATCCAAAGAGCCTTCAGATGACAGTAGTTACTAGATTTCAAAAGAGTGAAAGAGGTGAAAGGCAGAGGTAGAAATTTCTGATCTTACCTCAGCAAGGACCATCATCAGTATCTAATTCTACATTTGCTATTGATTTTGCCTGTCACAAAGCCAGTCAGTCTGTTCCCCCCCCCCCCCTTTTTTTTAATGCTATGCTTTCTAAAAGCAACACAAACAGAGCGAACCAGGTTCCAGGTTTGCTCTTGTCCTTCCTTCCCCCATTAGGAACCAAGGTTCCTAACCCATAGCCCAGTGCACGGATGCTGCTTTGAAACACAGCGCGGGGCTGGCAGCGCTCGCTGTGCTAATGCAGCTGCTCTATGTGGCTTCTTCTCAAGCTTCACTGACTTGAAAGAAGGAATGAATGATGTAGGTCCAGCTTCCATGAAAAATGCAATCCAAAATTCCTCTTCTTCGTGCTGATGAAGAAAACACGCAAAACTTGATCAAAAGGGCTTAAAATTTTGAAAAGCAGAGCAATATAAGACCATAACTGTTGCTTCTTAAAATCAGCCTTTAAAGCCATTGCTGTGAGCATTTTGAGCATGACTAATGATTGTTGTTGAATGCTCTGTGTTGGCAGCATCTGTTGGCTTGTGTCCTGTCACAGGAGGTAAGTGAGTGGGAGTTGAAACTGCTGATCTTCCCACATTCTGATCCTGAGAGGACTGGGATGAGAGCATGTCAGTATGCCCAGGCTGCTTTCAGACTGTTTTCTCCGCAGCATACCCTCAGATACATCAGTGCTTTCTTTACAATCTGGGTGCAGCACAAAATATTTTTTTCCCAATTAAACTTTATTTTGCTGAACGAGTCTCTCCTGCTCCTGAATAACCCAAAGCTAATTTGCCAAAGGTAAAAATAGTCAGTTTGCTGTTGTAACTTCTTGAAAATTTTGTGACAGGCCATAAACTGCTTTAGAACATAAAAGGGGAAGTCTGTGAGATTAGTGAAGTGTGTCAGTGTATCCCAGGTAATGTTTGCTTGGAGCAGAGTCCCAGGGAATAAGCACGCAGAGTTTTGAGGGACGTGCCATCCGTGGGATATAATTCACACAGTTGTTCTCTCAATGGAGCAGTGAGCTGCATCCGTAGCGCACACTGTCTTGCTGCGAGCCTGGAGCCCGTGAGAGGGGGACCTGGAATTGCCCTGGGCTTTCATTCTTAGTCCTTTGGTAGGTGAGAAAAAAATTCAAATCCAATTGCACCAGCCCCCGAAGCACATTTCAGCATCGATAGATGCACTGTTGCCCTTGTGTTGAAGATAACTAAGGTCTGGCTCAGGTTTGGCCTGTCTGTGATGTGTCCAGAATTGTCACATGAGGAGGTACAAGGTGTCCAGCCCTGCTAGGATCATGAACAGGACTTGCATTTCCCTCAGGAATCCAGTGGGAAGCTGTGACTTGTCTAGGTAAAGACTTTTCTGTCCGGGACTTCAGCACTGGCTGTGGAGGGGGTCACTTTGGCAGGGGTGCCATAGTTGTGTGCCTCCTGCTCCCCTGGCCAAGGGAAATTCCCTGTCTTCTGAGCAAGACAAACACTCTGTCCCAGGTAGAGTGGAGGTCAGAGTACCCTCTGCCAGGGACAGGACAGAGAGGGTGGCATGAGCATTGGGCTGAAGTTGAAGTGAGAAAAGGAAAAGAAAAGCCTGGTTGTTCAGTATATGACTGGGGTTCAAATAGCCCCAAATTCAGAAAGCAGGCCCATGCTGCTCAAGTAGAATGAATTTTTAGTGCAAAAACTGCTTTGGTAGCTTCATGCTATGAGGCAAGAAGCTCTGCAAAGCAGTGTAGCCTTACTAGCCCTGCAGAGTTTTGCTGCAGCATGGGGATGTTGCAAGCTAGAGGGGGTTTATGTCCAGGCCAGCTCTGTCCCAGGCTCTGATGGCGTCTGTACAGACGAGCAGCCCATCTCGGTAGCAGGATACAGCAGTCAGGGTTCACAACTGCACAGCGTTTTCAAATACTGCTTGAAACATTATTCACAGTAGTTTATGGCAGCAGTCTGGAAAGCGTCAGTGTCAGTTTGGACTAACTGTACTCGTGTGTTGTGCTTGGGCTATGGTCTGAGACAGATCAGACAACAGCCACTGGCCACTTTATAGCCTGGCTCTTAAAGGCAACGAGAAATGACAGTGCCTTGTGGAATCAACCTGAGTCCAAGCCAGTACAATTAATAAACCCAACCAGACCAGGCTTTCTAGCCGTGTAAAGCCCAGATTACTTGTACCTCCATATGCAAATCTGTGCATTCATCCACCATGTAGAGCAATAATAGCTCTAAAGAGAGTCAGAGAGGGCTGTCGCGCTCCTCGTGCCACGTGGACCCCCTTCCTCACTTTACTTTATTCCAGTTATTTCACCTTCATGGCCTCTTGGTGCCAGGTGGTTTCTCCCTGCTCCCCAGGGTGTGGGAGGTGGGAAGAGATGGTCAAAGCTCTGCAGGTGCAACCACTTGTTGCCTGTCCTCTCTGTGGAGGCACGTGACAGGCCTGTCCTATGTTGGTGCTGTTGTTTGTATGTTATGGTAGGGTGTGATGGAGTCAGTATTGCTCATATTTACACCTTGCAAATAGCATAGAGGGGATGTATTTGCACTTTCCCTTCCTGAAAGCTGCTAATAGTACTTCCTGAAATCTCTTGGAAGTTCATACTGTGACCACTTTGCCTGCTGTGTAGCTAACTTTCTGCCCTACAGTATTTTATACATCACGTCATGATTTAACAGGATAATGCAGGCCTATGGAGGAGACCCATTTGTCCTTTCCTTTGTGTCATTGACTGCATGGAATGGGGGTTGTGTTCTGGAAAGTTCAGATCGAAGCCCTATTCTGTGCCCCGGTGGGAACCCGGCCCTTGCTATTTTACCACAGATGGTGCCGGCAGCTGATAGTGGGCTCTTTGGTCTAGAAGGTCCTACGATCTTCTCTATTAGAAGACCAATTACAGATTTATTCTGTTTTTCCAGTGTGATGTAAAAGCAAAAATAAGGAATCAAAACCAAAAAACATCAGTTTAAAACTATACATTATTTATTTTTCTTAAGTCATTTTAGTGGCCTCATATTTTCTGTGTTTTACCTGAGATGTTATTTGGCTTCCTCTTATGTGAAATGCTTTATTTGAAGCTTTCTCAGCCTGTTAAATTAATAGATTAGTTTTAGTAGTGAACCAGTTGGAGTTAATCAATTGAGTACAACTGCACAGAGACTCTCTAAGCTAGGCTGGATTTGAAAGGTTTAATTTTAATCATAGTCTGAGAGCTACAGCTGCTTCATGTTTGTTTAGTAATGGAGTTGAGGAGTAGCTAATTTGGAAGGCGAGCTCAGGCGCAGGTGTGAACATCCTCGGGAGCATGGGAGGACTGGCTCTGAGCAGAGGAAGATGGTGCTGAACATATTGCTGGGTGGTAAGCCAAGGATTTTTTTTTAAATACTTCTAACAGAGTGCATTTGAATTAAATCCCTTAACCCAAACATCTTGCACATTTTTATCGTATTATTTAAGTGATCATCCAACATGTTGGAGACACAGATTTGATTCCCTGCTCTGTCTGGTTCTGCATCTGTATCTGAAGGTTCCAGGATTCAGGCCCTAGCTCCATATGGGAAAAGCAAAAGCCCTGCTCTGCGTGCCTAGCTCTTTTACAGCTTGCCCAGCAAAACCACTGCTAATCTCCTCTGGAGGAGTACAAGCATACTGCTGTCCGGGATATGGATAAGCTAAGGATAGGGATATAGGGGTGTGTGCGTGTGAATCCGGGTGTCCCTCAGTAACTTCAGGGAGAAAGGGTGGAAGTTCCGAAGAAAGGACCAAAACTGCCTTTCGTGGCATCTCCTGTTGATCGGGTCGTGCAGCTCCATGGTTGGTAGGTTTGGTAAACACGGCTCCCGTGTCTGTAAGGCTCTTGATTAGTGACTGTTCTTTGCACTAACTACCCAGCTGTTTCCAGGGCTGATAGCCACCCATAGCCCACACATGCGAGCACAACCATGTATTTACCTTGGGGTGAATATGCAGGGTGCTGAACTGTGGAAGCTGGGCAGATAGTGTGTGATTTGCTCGGTTCTCATTGCTGCAAGGTTGGTACCCTCAGCTGGGGCAGCTGGTGGGGTTGAGCAGTTAGGCTGGGAGTGCTCAGCCTTCTGCCGGGGATCCATGCGGCACGGGATGCTCCGGATGGAGCATTTGCCATGCAGGAGGTCTCCTGTGCAGCGAGTCCCGCAGCTCTGATCTGCATTAAGCTGCTGTGGAGGAAAGGACTGGATGAAATTCAAGAAAACTTCAGGAGAAGTTTGAAATAGTGCTAGGAGGTTTTGACCATGGCTTATGTATAAACAACACACAGCTGTTTGCAAATTCTGGGGTGTCGGGACAAACTGCTGTAGATTAAGTGCTCTCCAAAATTCACACAGAAAGCAGGAAAATATTATCTAACATTTTAGTCATGTTGTTGACCTCTGCATTTTCTTGGTGTGATTTTATGCAGAAGTGCTTTGCTGTGCTAGTGAGATATTTGCATGCTGCAAAAGACATCCCACAGTGTGGGATATTTCCAAGGAGGATGTTCAAAACAAGTACCAGGTGCCGTGGACAACAGGTCAACATAACATCGCCTCGTTTTTTGAATTAAGTAGAAAATGAAATTCCTGAAATAACTTTTGGCAAGGAATGCTTTCAGCATTCCTGTTGGGTAATTATGTGTTAGCATCCTTCTTTTTGCATATGGTAAAATGACAATATACAGCAATGAGGTGATTTTTTTGAGGTTGTGCAAGTCTGTGGCAAGGTGGGGGCCAGATGTGAGCAGCGCTGGTTTGGGATTTCTCTTGAAATCATCAGATGCACCATATTTCCCATTGCAGAGCCATCCAGATACTTGGGGGTTCAGCAGGCGTTTTAACCAGGTGTGAGATGAAGATGAATGAGCAGAGAGATGTATTTTTTCACTTCTAGGAATTGCTGCTACTGCTGGTTCAGTTAAAAAAAAAAAAAAATCCACTTTCCTTCTCTGAGGTGCAACTTCTGTGATTTGAAACGACGTGATCAGGCACTTTTTCAGCTGGGGATTAACAAGATGGTTCTTGGATTCTGTGGTGAAGGTAATGTCCAGCAGTGACAGAAGAGGGGGAAAAATCATTTTTGTCTTGTTCTCTTGCTGTTTCTGCTTGTTATGATTATTGTGCTGGCACAGAATTGATTTCATTTTACAGAATTTTCTTCATTTTTCGAAAATGGAGGAACTGACTTTGCTCATCATTTTATTTTCCCAGTGCCTGTCTTAAAGCAAACTGCTGCGTGTGAAGGGCATTGGATGCAGTATTGAGAACAACATCCCATGCCTGGGAGGCATTGCGAGCCGCCTTACCAAGTACAAGTAAACAAGAAAATGAAACCCATATATCTGAACCAGCAGAACCATGCGGGATATGAGGACAACTCACTTAGCTCTGTCAAAACTGCCATGCCCATGAAGGATGGTTCCCCCCCACTCCCAGTTTCTTTGGTATCCTTGCATGACATCTTAGGCTTGTGGAGAGGGGAGGTGTGTGTTTGGGTGTCTGCACACATGTGAACAAGAAGTCCTAAGATCTGGCTTTTTAAATTAAGATTATACAGAAAAAAATGCATAATCATGCAGGTCCATGGTTTTCTCTCCTGGTTTCTGACTACTAGTATAAAAATCAAAAAGCACTCACTGATGTTGTCTTACCTAATGCTGTGCGAATGACTTGCTTTGTAATAAGAAAGGCTAAATAGAAACTGTAGATTTTTGACAGAACCTCCAAAAATCAGTTATGGCTTCAAATGTGATGCGGCATCCAGAAGCAGTTACCCATTTGGGCACTTCTGCCCTGGACAAGGCTGTCAGCAGGGTGTGCTGCCTGCATGAATAATGTGTGAGTTGGAACAAGTTGCCAGCTGGAGTGTTAAACTGCTTTTGCACCTCACATTGCTTTATGCAGAGTGAATAGAATTTCATCTAATTGTTGATTTCGTCTAATAAGGTGGTTTTGAGTGAGTTTATGCATGAGTTCTGGAGCTTCTGCTTAAAGCAAAGCCCCAAGCATAGACTAATAGATTTTTAGATGGATTTTAGCTGAATTCTCTCCAGTGCTTTATTTTTTTTTTCTGTGCAGAACTAATACTAATAGATAACGTTAATAAAGGTGAGTTTTATAGCATCTTTTCTTAGTACTCGCATTCCAGGACATTGTGGCTGGCCAAAGGCTTCAAAACAATATGACATGTTATTTTAACTTATTTTCATTAAGGAACTCACTATAGTAGTTACAAAACTGCTGTTCATAGAAGGTAACTATGGATTAAGTGATCAGAGTAAATTCAGTTTAAATTCAGTGGAAGAGAATTCGAAAGTTGGATTTTCAGTTTCAAACAAAATACATTGTAAATTCCGCTATGCTGAAGATCTCAGGACCTTGAATATGCCCAATGTCTGTAGTTTTCTAGATGTATCAGGAAATTTTATGTCAACTAAGAGAAAAAATTTGGACATTTAGATGGTGGAATAAGCATCTCAGAGAAAATTTAGAAAATTAAGGGGGGGAAAAATGAAGACTTACGGAATGAATACAGGACAAGAGAAAGGGTAGGTCTACCATCCCAGGACTAGTTTAACATGTTCTCATTAAAGATAGTGATGCTGAGGTGAGGGGGTCAATGGAACAAATGTATGTAAGTGGCAGTGATTGTAACCAGGGTGGAGATTCGAGGGGTCACTGCGCTGGGTAGGGCTGATCAGCTGCTCTCCAGCCCAGGATTTCGCAGATGCTGCATATCCAATAGTGAGTATTTTAGTCAAAGCAAAGAGCTGTTTCAGAGGCCGGTGTTTTAAACTCTTCAGAGGCCAGTGTACTAAGAAGGATTCTAGAACCAAGCAAAAGCAGTCATGAAAACTGCAGGTTTTAAATCTGATTGCAACTGCCTTCAAGTCTGTAGGCTGAAATGTCAGTTAAAGACGGAGGAAAATGTGATTAAAATGCCACGGTGAATGAAAGATAGATGGTACAAAATTAACTTTCCTGTTTTCTTTGATTTCTTACCAGGTGTTATGAACAAAGGTGATACAGCAGAACTCATTTATGTGGATTTCATTACAGATTTTGATGTAGTAACACCCAATAAGTAATGGTTTAAATAAGGGGATAAAGGGATGAGCAGGGAGCGCTAAGCTTGAGAAGTGCTGCTGATGTAAAAAAGATAAATCCCCAGTGTATCAGTCAAGATAAAATAGGGAGAGTTGGGGGATCTGTGAAGAGACCTTATCTGTAATACTGTGCACAGGTCTGGTCACCTGTGTTCAGGAATGAGAAAATGAAAATTGAACAGGTGCAAAGAATTGCTATGAGAATGATGACAGAAATGAAGGATGCGTCTTATAAGATGGAATTAGAAGGGCTTGGCTTATTTACCGTAGCTAAATGAAAGCTAATGGGAAATACTGTTGTTCTCTCTATATATATCATATGGGAAGCAGACAGAAAAAAATATAAAAGGTAAAGTTGCTCTGTGAGAAGAATGATAAGGTGGCCAGGAGCAAGTGTAAGTTGAAAATGACAAGAAAAACTGGCTGCTAAAAAATAGAGGTTGATGAGGGTTTAAAAAGGGTTGTTGGATGAGGGATGCATGGTAGTTACGGAATTGAAGTTATTAACATTGGGTAAGTCCTTTCATGTTTTAATTCATATATATTATTCTGATAGGAATTTTGACAGAGAGATACCTAGTTTTGTTTTCTAAGCAGTACTGGAAGAGGTAGGCCATTGGACACTGTGTATTTATTCTGTCCTTTTCAGGGTTAATCTGTTTGTTTTGATTTGGTAACATCTATATCTATGATTTTGAAAACTGTGAGATTTGACTTCTCTTGACTTCTTATCTGTTGTTCTGTTCTTTGGAAACAAAGCAAAGTAGTTATGGCAGCAGCAATTTTCATTGCCCCAGCTCTAGCAGTCCTTAAAAACAAACAAACAAAAAACTTACTAGGAAATACATGTTAGATGGGCAG